>CAUYRH010123257.1:0-103706 GCA_963574655.1 Perodicticus potto
GTGAATGATGTATGCAGGAATCGACTCCTATAACTTTAACAGTAGAAGAAGACAAGATAACAGGAAAGGGGACTTCCCAAGTTGGGGTCAGGGAGGGTGAATTAGAGGGAGGAGTTTTGATCATGACTAGATCTCCAGGAGAGAAAACTTCCTGTTTTAGTTAGTATGTCCCTCCCCAAACGGGGAGCAGGACTTTCAGGGATGATTAGAGAGGCATGAGAGAACAGCAAGTCATCCCAATTGCAGGTTAAAGGCTGGGAGAAAAATGTGGTAACCAGCTGTCCAGACACCCCCTGTATAGTTATGGATTTGGGAGATAAAAGACCAGGATTGCAGAGAAGTACAGAAAAAGTTGCTCCAGTGTCCAAAAGAAATTTTCTCTCCTGGCACTCCTCTATAAGGCAAACCTGGGGCTCTTGAGGGGTGATGACACAAGCTGGAGCCATGAGAATTTGCCCTGGGCACCCTCAGTCCAGTTTGGGCTCCGATGGGGTCACTGTCCCAGGAGGTCTTCGCCTCCAGGGACAGGCCACCCTCCAGTGGTTACCCTTGTATTCTGGACAGGGGCCAGGTGAACATGCAGAAATATTAATAGAAGAGTGTAATGACTCCCCTGGCCTCAGAGTACCCATTGCTTTTCCCTAATCTATTAACCTGTGGTCATTCTTACACCATCTAAACCCTACTTCCTTCTTCTTTATTATTTTGAAGCAAGTCCTAGGTATCCTATCATTTCATCCGTAAACATTCAAATTTCTATCTCTAGAAGATAAGGACCTTAAAAAAAGTTCTAAATATAATACTGTTTTCATATGCACTGAAAAATTAGCAGGACTTCTTTAATACCACTAAATATTCAGGCAGTGTTTAAATTTCTAATCATCTTGTAAGTACCATGGTTTTATTTTTAAAAATGTTTTGTTTGAACGAGGATGCAAATAAGGACTACATATTGTGATTGGTTAATGTTTTTAAAGTCTCATTTACTTTCTTTCCATTTGTTATTTAATTATTTGGGAGACCAGGTTGTTTGTCCTGTAGTTTCCCCTGCAGCCTAGATTTTGTTGATTGCATCCCTGCAGAGAATTAAAAATGTTGCTCTGTTCTTTATATTTCTTGGAAATTGGAAGCCCATCTAGAGGCTGGATAAAAATCAAGTTCTTTTTTGGTGGGGGAGGGGAGAATGAGGGGACTTTGTGATAAATTCTGAGAATTCTTCATGTAGTTCTTTTTTGGGGAAATAATATATATTAGAATGGAAAATATATTAGAGCTAAGGTTCTTCGTTAAAAAATATATGTGTTATGTGTACCTATAAAATCTTTTTATGGAAAATTCTGCAGTGCTCTTTATTTAGTCATGAGTATATTTATAATCAAGAAGAAGGGAATGAGAAGGTTCTGATTTGTTAGTAAGATTTTAATTTCTTAGGTCAGACATAGAGAATGTAATGAAATAATATACCAGTGTAATTGAGATTTTCAGTTTGCTTCCCTATCCCGTATTGATTCCCAGACATCACCGTATTGTGAAGTAACTGAGTTTCAAAGGTGTTCTGAATGCTTTAGCCTGTCTTCATCCCATGCTTGTGTTCCTCTCTGCATGTGTAATAAACCAAAGCTCTGGCAGGATTTGGCTGCCTTCAGCCTCTGTGAGTCCGCATTGATGTGAGACTCATGTTACTCTCAAGTACACAGGCTGTAATGAGTTTGGGATTGAAGCATTTACTGTAACCTCTGTGGAGTGGTTGGTTTGTCACCTATGTATCTATGACATAGAAAAATGCAATTGATTTAAGCACGTGGCATGAATAACATGATGCCTGAGCCCTTGTGAAAAGCCATCTGGGGGCAGAGGATATTTTGTTTGCCTGTGGATTATGGGTGTGCTTTGTTGCTCTACCTCGTTTATTAACTGTGTCCACTTGACATGGCCATCTTTGTACAGAGGGGAAACTGGTATCGAACATCAAGAGATTTAAGTTCTAAACCTGGCTCTCTGGCAGAGTTGCCAGACTTAACAAGTAAAAATACAGGATTCTCAGTTAAATTTCAATTTCAGATAGATATAGGATAATTTTTTTTTAGTGGTAAGTATGTCAAATGTTACCCGTGACATATTTATGTCAAAATTATTTGTTGTTTAACAGAAATTCAGCAGTTATTGGGTATTCTGTGTTTTATCTGGCAACCTTACTCTACTAGAAGCTGTTAGGTGGGTCACTACAAAAATTTTGAGACAGATTACATATGGTCCATTTGTTCTTTTTCTTTCTTTCCTTCCTTCCTCTCTCCCTCCGCCCCTCCCTCCCTTTCTCTCCTTTCTTACTTTTGAGACAGAGTCTCACTATGTTACCCTTGGTAGAGTGCCATGGAGTCCCAGCTCATAACAACCTCTGACACTTGGGTTTAAGCAATTCTTTTGCCTCAGCCTCCCACGTAGCTGGGACTGCAGGCACTGCCATAATTTCCAGCTATTTTTTTGTTGTAGTTGTCATTGTTGTTTAGCAGACCCAGGTCAGATTTGAACCTGCCAGCCCCGGTGTATGTGGTGCGTACCCTAACCACTGAGGTAAGGGCGCCAAGCCAGCCGTTTGTTCTTTCCTAAGAAACAAAGTTGACAGTATCCTTTGTGATTCACCTGTGTGAGTTTCAACTTGCTAGGCTTTATCAGTGTTGCGGAGAGGGCTTCTTTTGTTTCCATCCATGTGGATTTAATGTTTCTTGATTTTTGTCAATGACCCATATGTGTAAATTTTGACAAGTTACTTTACCTCTTTGCATCTCAAACCTTCCCTACAAAATGGGGGATTGGAATAAGATTGCTAAAGCCTTTCATATTCCTCTAATAGTAGTTTGTACAAAATAATTTTTTTTTCTTTTTGAGACATAATCTTACTCTGTTGCCTAGGCTACAGAGCCATGGCATGAGCCTAGCTCATGGGTTCGAGTGATCCTCCTGCCTCAGCCACTCAAATATCTGGGACTACTGGTGCCCACCACAACGTTGGGCTAGTTTTTTCTATTTTTAGTAGTGATGACATCTTGCTATTGCTCAGGCTGGTCTTGCACCTCTGAGCTCAAGCAATCTTCCCACCTCAGCCTCCCAGAGTGCTAGGATTACAAGCATGAGCCACCATGCCAAGCCATTTTGTCCAAAAATATTCCCACAAAAGTATACAAAGGCAGATATACAGATGATTTTTGTTGCTTTGATTGACTTGCAAAAGATTGGACAAAACCTGAGGTAGAGACTGTACTGCTTCTAACTCTGTTTTCCTCCAAATACTATAATAATACATATAAACTCTAAATTTATGACACATAAATTTATGGGCACATAGATGTCTGGAGTAAAGACTACATTTCCTAACCTTCTTTGTCACAAAGTATGGCCATGTAACTAAAATATGGCCAATGGGGTATATAAGTAGCATGTGCAATTTCTGGGCAGCACACTTAAAGGGAAAGGCATTTCTTTCTGTCCTCACACACCCTTCTGCTGCCTGGAATGTGGACATTGTGGCAGGAGTTGGAGCAGCCATCTTGGACCATGAGGTGAACTTGGGAATGAGGCCATGCTTGGTAGAATCACAAGAGGGCAGGAGTATGAATATCTGACATTATCATGTACCAGAACAGCCCTGTACTGTCTACTGCCACTGCTTTTTGTGATAGAGAAACCCAATTTTATCTTGTTAGATAAATTGATAATTTGTACTCTTTGAGTACAGCTGGCTCTGATCCTGAATACAAACTTGATATCTGTTAAGGAGAGCCTGGCTTAGTGAGTTATGGCATACCCATAAAATGTCACAGTGGGAAGCCTTTAAAAAGACTAACAAGGTACTGGTAATTACATCTGTATGCACCAATATGAAACAACTGCTCATTATAAAAGTAAAAAAGCAAGCTATAGAACATAGTGTGTGCTATGTGTAAGGAAAAGGGGCTATAGGAATGCATAGTGTATGTATAGACTCGTGTCAGAAAGAATAACCAGGAGACTGGTAACAGGCATACACAGGCACTGGGGAACTGAAAATCTTACTTTAAAACTATATGTTTTTGTGCTACTTGAAGTTTTAAAGCATTTAAAATAAAAAGCATTTTTGAAAAGCTCTGATATGCTGCTGAAGGTCTCTGGAACACTGTGTACAGGCGTTGTCCTTGGTGCTGTGGAGATGAGATAGACAGAGTCCTTTGTCTTCTAGGAGCTTTGCCCCCAAATGGGAAAGACGGAGAACTGATTCCCATTCAGTAGTTTGTGGTAGGAAGTGGTTAATCTTGAGAGGAGAGAAAGGAAGGGCTGCGGGAGATGAGAAAATGGGGGGAGTGATTTTTCACTGTGTAGGGTGGAAGATGGAAGTAATCACTGTTCCCAGTTATTAGAAACAGTTGCAATTGCTACCTCCCCCTATGTCCATGCCCCCTCCTAGCCCCCAGGCTCTAGCAAGCCCAAGCAAAGGGAAGGGACAAGTCTTCTTTTTATTTTATTTATTTTTTTGTTTTTTGGGACAGAGCATCACTTTGTTGTCCTGCATAAAGTGCCATTGCATTATGGCTCACAGCAACCTCAAGCGCCTGGGCTCAAGTGATCTAGCTTCAGCCTCCCAAGTAGTTGGAACTATAGGCACCTACCACAATGCCTGGCTATTTTTAGAGATGGGTCTTGTTCTTGTTTATGGTGGTCTTGAATTCCTGAGCTCAAGCAATCCAAAGTTTGGCCTCCCAGAGTGCTAGAATTACAGGCATGAGCCACTGCACCTGGCCCAATTCTTCTTTTTAAAAAATCTTCCCTTTTGGCTCTGCGCCTGTGGCTCAACGGGCTAAGGCGCCAGCCACGTACACCTGAGCTGGCGGGTTCGAATCCAGCCCGGGCCCGCCAAACAACAATGATGGCTGCAACCAAAAAATGGCCGGGTGTTGTGGCGGGTGCCTATAGTCCCAGTGACTTGGGAGGCGGAGGCAAGAGACTCGCTTGAGCCCAGGAATTGGAGGTTGCTGTGAGCTGTGATGGCACAGCACTCTATCTAGGGTGACAGCTTGAGGCTCTGTCTCAAAAAAAAAAAAAACTTCCCTTTTTATGGTTGCAAAACTATTTATAAAAAAATTAAAGCTTGAAATATATAACAAAATATAAGAAACCCCATCTTTCTAAGATAACTACTATTGAACTTGGATTCCTTCATATCTTTCCTATTAATTTATTAACATTATAAACCCATACTGCTATATCCCACTTTTTTGATTAGCAATACATCCTGGACACCTTTCTATGTGAGCACATGCCGAATCACCATCATTTTTTTTTTTTTTAACAGATGTCAAATATTCCACTGGGTGCACAGACTGTATTTTATTTTACCAAACCTTGTCATGGACATCTGGTTTGATTCCAGTTTTTATGTATTACAAATAATTACCCAGTTGAGCAAGAATTTCTTAAGAATAACCTCCTTGGAGAGAATTTTAAGGTTTGCAGATATGAACGTGTAAAATGTCAATAGCTAGTGCTCAACTGTTCTCCAAATGTCTGTACCCATTTCCACTTCTACTAGCAGTGAGTCTGAATTCTTTATTAACTACATATTTTCCAACCCTGAGCTTTTTAAAATCAGTATTATAAGCAAACCCCCCCAAAACAAAAAACACCCCATAAAACAAACAAAAAAGCCCTTGTTTTACTTTGCATTTCTGTGATTCTGAGTAAGCAAAGCTTCTTTGTTTAGTATCCATTTGGAGTTCTTCTCTGGTGAGCTGTCTGTCTGTGTGAAAGGAGTGACCCTAACCTGCTCAAGAAAGTGTTTTCCTGAGCATCTCGTTCAAGCTTCAGAAATGTCCAATTGGAAACCCTAGTTTCCCTTTTAGTAGTTGACGTCTGAATCTGGAGACAATGGTACAGAATTTAACATTTGAAGTAAAGTATTTATGGAAGACCTGAAACTTTGGTTTTTACAGCTTCAAGTCTGAAAATTCTAAAATAACAGCTTCATGAGATGTAATTCACATATGAAACAACTCAGCGATTTATAATGAATCATTGATTCAATGATTTTTTGTTAGTATAGTCAAAGAGATGATCAACTATCACAGCAGTCAGTTTTAAAACATTTCCTCACCTGAAAAAGAAACTCTTACCCACCAGCAGGCACTCTGTATTTTCTCCCCATTCCTCCTGTCCTAAGCAGCCGCTCCCCACTGTCTCTGCAGATTTACCTAATCTAGATGCTTCACGTAAATGGAAGCATGCAGTAGATGCTTTTTTGCCACTAGTTTCTTTCACTTAACATGGTATTTTCAATATTTATTCACGTTATAGCATGCATCTGTTCTTTATTTCTTTTACTGGAAGATAATATTCCGTTGTAGGTATATACCACATTTTGATTATCCATTCATCAGTTGATGAACATTTGTGTTGTTTCCATTTTTGGGCGCTGATGAGTAATGCTGCTATGCATATTAGTATACTGGAAGTGGGTCACATAGTTTATGTGTAACTTTTTGAAGACTGTCATACTGTTTATGAAAGGGGCTTACACCATTTTACATTCCTATCAGCAGTATGTAAGATTTCCAGTTTTTCTACATCTTTGTCAACACCAGTTATTATATGACTTTTTGATTGTAGTCACACTAGTGATTAAGTGGTATTTCATTGTGCTTTTGATTGTCTCTCCTTGATAGCTAAGCATGTTGAAATCTTTTCATGTGGTCATTGACCCTTCATATGCCTTCCTTGGAGAAATATGTGCTCAGATCCTTTGCACATTTTAAAAATTTCTCTCTCTCTATCTTTTTTTTTGAGACAGAGTCTCACTCTGTTGTTCCAGGCTACAGTATCATGGTGTCATAGCTCACAGCAACCTCAAACTCCTGGGCTCAAGCAATCCTCTTGCTTCAGCCTCCCGAGTAGCTGGGACTACAGGCATGAGCCACCACACCCAGCAAGTTGTTTTCTATTTTTAGTAGAGACAGGAGACAGTGTCTCACTCTTGCTCTACTGGTCCCAAACTTCTGAGCTCAAGCAATTTGCCTTCCTCAGCCTCTGCTGAGTGCTAGGATTACAGAAGTGAGCCATCGAATCATTGAGCCTGGTCCCTTTGCCCATTTTTTAATTGGGTTATTTATCTTTTAAGTATCTAGTTGTGAGAGTTATTCACATATTCCTGATTGTATTTGTTTTCATAGCTTGGAGATTATTAACAAGTCAGGTCAGAATCATCTAAGAGTCTATTGTGTAATGATTTCATTGTATTGTAGTAGAAAAGTGGATTTTATGTTTTTGGAGTTACATATAAAGCAGTTTAAGCAAAACTTTTATTTGAAATATTAATAATTAATGTTTGGAGTTTCTGACAAATTTTCAATAAGAAAATTAATTTCATCTTCTTAGTTTAAGATCCTTGTCAGAGTTTTATTCTGCGCCTCTTTACCTACTTGCCCTGGTAATGGAGGCCCATTTGCTGCCTATGGCAAATGTGTCCTGCTTTATAAGCTTTCTTTTTTTTGAGACAGAGTCTCACTTTGTCACCCTTAGTAGAGTGATACGGCATCACAGCTCATAGCCACCTCAAACTCTTGAGCTTGAGTGATTCTCTTGCCTCAGCCTCCCAAGTTGCTGGGACTACAGGTGCCTGCCACAACACCTGACTATTTTGTTTTAGAGAATAGGTCTCTCTCTGGCTCAGGCTGGTCTTGAACTCATGAAGTCAGGCAATCCACTGCCTTAGCCTCCCAGAATGCTAGGATTACAGGTATGAGCCACAGCAAAGGCCTCTTTGTAAGCCTTCTTACTCTGTCAGCCTATCTTTCTCTTCCTCAAACTTTGTTTCTTGCTTGCCTTAAAAAAGAAAGTTTTATTCTGGATACATGGAGTTGGTTAAATATGTTTATTTTACCTGCAGTCAGGTTCTTTCCCACAACATAATAGTTTTTTTAAAATTTCAAATTAATATGAGAGTACACATTTTTAGGTTACATTGTTCTCAGTTCCAAGATAAAATTCAGCTTGTAGAAGAGCCCCTCCCCCTTACGTCATTGTGCACATTCGGGAAGAACCTGCCAGATGCCCTCCATCCTCCCTTCTGCCTTCTCACCTCATCCCCTTGCCAGACTATATTTCACAACATAATAGTTTTCTTTTCTGTTTTGGCAAATAAGAAATCGTGCTGTGGGCAGTTGACTGCCCTTGGACGAGCGAGTGCATCCCATGAGAATTCCTCCCTTATGCCCTTTAGCTGGTAGAGAAAATTCCCTACTTATCAAAGGCGCTGAGCTGGAGACCAGGTGAGAGGTCAATAGATAGTGTGAGACTGCTTGAGAACGAAAGACAGTTACAATTTCTTTTCCTTCTGTACCTCACCTCAAGCCTTGAAAGAGACATAGAGTTGGTGTCCAGGTAATGTAGGGGTTGAGTGATACTAAACCCTCTCTCTGCTGTGATACTTTTTCTGGTCTTCCCCTGAGACTGATAGTTTGCTGACCTTAGCTTTCAGCCAGCTGGCCCACATTTAGTTTGGGAAACAGAATTAGAGGAGAAATGTTCTTGAATAGAGAATTTTCTAGTCATTCAATTCTGTCTATTCATTCATTTATTCCATAAATTTATGATGTGCTCACTGTGTACTAGAAACAATCTCAATGATTAGAGATACAGGGGTGAAAGTGACAGATTTAATCTTTGTTTGAAGAGCTACTTGTCTGTCATGATAGTTACTAAATATAGAGTTAAACACTGAATTATAATTGTGTTAAGTGGTATGGAAGATCTTTGGGGATCTGTCAGAGCGTGTAACTGTGTAGGACACAGGGGAGGCTTCCCAGGGGAGTGACATTTTAGTTGTGACACAAAGGCTGACTAGAGCCAGTGAAGTAGCGAGGGTGAGATATAAAACATTCCAGACGAAGGCAATAGTGGGTGTAGAGACCCTGAGGGAGGAAGTGACAAGTGGGAGGCACTAGAAGGGAATCGAGGACAAGAGGGAAAGAGCCAGAGGGAGGTGAGATTATGGACATCAGTGGTGGCCATATCCGGTGAAACTTCCTAGCCTGTGGTACCACGTTTGCACTTCTTTTCTCTGCTGTCACTTTTGCGTGGCCGATGGGGGGTGAGTTCGAATTATAAGGCTCTTGTTCACTGAGATCCTTTTATCACAACCTCCATCATCTTTTCTGGAAGGCATTTTCTGTTAACTTTGTATAGAAGTCATGTCTCCAGGTGACACTTTGATATAAATATTCAAGGACCTTTTTTTTTTTTTTTTATAATACCTTATGTAAAAGTAGTTACTCTTCCCATTCAGAGAGTTTTCCCTGAAAGAGAACTTTATGCTATGGTGAATTCTAGTTTACTGGTCAAAGGTTGGGGTAGATAGAAGCTAACGAGTACCAACTAGTACCTTTGGACAAGGTGCATCTCAGTATGTGAATCAACATGAATCTTTATTAAATTCTTTGTAGAAGCAGGAATATTTGAATTGCTGTACACATGCTTACCATTTCCTTTCTAAGTTGTCCTGTAAAAAGCCCCAGCAAGATAGAGGATACTTTTCTTTGCATAATTATAATAAATAAACATTCTTTGAACTTGCCTTGGTTCAGGTTGGAGAACCGAAGATTTAAGGGAGATATTTGCATCCCTAATCACCAGAAAACATTGTAAAGGACATAAAACTGTTGTGGTGGCATTAAATGTTACATGGACCTTTTGTGTATAAACACACACGTTTGTCTAGATGAATCCACTTGTATCTCAATAGTTTTGATATTTGAAACATTTCTTTAAAATCATTGAGGTGCTTCTTCACCTTCTAGCGGAAAGTAGCTGTTTCTTATTATCTACACCACACGATTCTAATATGTTTATTTGAATACATCACATGTGTATTATCTGCTATACTGTGTTATAATGTACACAGTAGGCATGTGGTAAGGATTTGACTTAAAATTGAATGGTATCCATAGAACGGAAAAATTAATCTCCCATCAAATATGATCTGGGATATTATGATGCCCAAAGGGAAAGAGAAGGTTATTTTTTAATATTTTTCCTAAAGCCCATAGGTAGATTTTAACTAATTTGGCAAATAAAAAATTATCTTATAGGCACATTTTTCTCCTACCTGGAGAGATATTTCTCTACAATCTCATTAATAACCCATTCCTGTGAGTAGTTGCTTCAGCAGTACAGTCTCTGTTATATGAAACCTTCACTTCCACCTCCATAATTAAAACTCATTTTCTTTGATCCCTTCCTAAGTGATGATGGAGAAACCAGGGTTATTCAGTTGTCACAGCTCACATACTTGAGTGGCTAACACTCACCTTAAACAGCAGACTTGATGTGGCATCTAGAATCAAGCCTGCAGCCTTTTCTCTGCTCTGCATTTCTTACTCCCTTAACCATCCTCTTTCTCTCTCTCCGAATGGTGGTAATATTTCATAGCTGATGTCAGGGTCTTGTCATGGCCAATGATTAATATGAAATTCTAGATAGAGGTTAGTTACTGATATTATTTTGTTCTTGTCTTCTACCTGATGAGGGAGGTGGGGTATAGTTAATGGTGCATACTGAAAGCTGTGACCAAGCCCCTCATTTGGTCACAGCTTTCACAGCTTTCATTGTGACATTGTGGCCTCAATCCAGGGCACAGCAGGAAACTCAGCCTCCTGCTTCTTAGGACAATCTTTCAATTCAGAATAATTTGCAGTGTTGGTATGGGACACCTAACTCATTATTTATTTTTGGAATATTTCCCATGTGTGAGATTAAAGTTGTTCAAGATATGTTGTGGTCTGAATGTTTCCCTTAGGTTCTCATTATAATCCCTCAAACATCCTTTGAGATGAGTGAAGAAGTCATTGCTCCCGTTTAAATGATGAGGAAACCAAAGCACAGGGGGCAGTCTGAGGAAGTATGAGTCACATTTGGAAACTGAATCAAGAGCTCTGAGTTGAGCACATTTTCTCCACAGCCCACTGCCCTTGGGTCTATTAGATTGTCAGAGTGGTGTCCCCCATCCAGGGAGGAGTCCTTTGGAGTCATGCTTCTTGTTAATTCCAGACTTCCCAGGCCCAAAGCACTGGATGACATCCTTTGGCCTGATAATCCAACCTTTTCATCAGGCCAGGTCAGTGAGCTTTTGGTTATGCTGCAGGTGAACTAGCTGATTCTTAAAAACAAAAAATGACTTAAGAATCTTCCTACTAAAGATGTATCATTTTTTCCTCTGACATCCAACTTCTGTTCTTATAGATGGCCCCAGTAGCAGGTTTCATACTGCCACTCTCTGTTTTGCTTCTGATGGTAGACATCACTAGTCATTCATTAGACTTTACTGCTAAACCTAGTCTTGCCTTTTCAAATCCTTCCCAACTTAATGCACCAGGTAGCCAGTCTCTCCTGTTTGCTGTCCTTTGTTGCTTTTACTGTTCATGTAGCTTATAACATTCTTATCACTCCATCTCTTGGAGGGGACAGGGCAGAATGACCTAGTGTTAGTTTAGTTTGAAAAGCAAGCTGCGAGAAGATAGTCATGAAATTCTATTTTTGGTATAGAAATAGGAACATTATTAGAAACCCAGTGTTGTGTTGGTTGTAATTTTTTCCCCTGAAACTCAATGGGAGGATTTCCAAGAAGTTGAGTGATAGGTCTTTTGTGCAAGGTAAAATATACTTGATGGAAAAGCTAATTAACAAATGGTTTATAATTAGGGCATTTTATCCTGTTGAGAAAGGTTTTGAGAAAGGACTTTTTTTTTCATTGTAAGAACACATTATTCCATTCCCAAATTCAATGTGGTCATTTAACTTATTGGCTGTCATTGGTTTAGCATGGAAAAAAGAATTATTAAATGAAATGATTTTTCATTATTAAAATTTCAGCCCTATTTCAGGCTGCTTTTCAGAGTCTGCTGTAGATTTAACCACCAAAACGTAGCAACCTTTGTGAAGTTGGATTTATATAGCTGTTGCTAGTTGCTTTTGGTAACTTCTGATTCTTGGACCTCATCGAGATGGGCCTAGTCTTCCCAGGTCAAGGCACGGCAGATTTTGCAGTTTTCTTGAACACTTTGAACTCTTCTTTACCTGGAAAATGATGTGTGCAGTTTCTTAGTCTGGGCTTCCTGATTTCTGAGATTTCTTCCCAAGCAGTGGAATCAAAGGATAGATGGGGTGATATAATAAGACCAAACAATGACATAATTTATTAACTCTGCTGATTCCAGCAGAAGTCAGCTAGAGAAGTTGCTGGCCAGCTCCCCTGACAACACGTTTGACCTAGCGTCTGCATGACAATGTCTTCCTCAGGCGTTGTTCTTTTTGTGGCACAACCCCTGAGGTGATTGATCCAAGACCATGTGTGGACCTCACCTGCCATTGCAGGCGGGATAGTTTAATCTCATTAGCAGGTGGCTTTTCTCATTCTCATGCCACTGTTATGAACTGGTAGATAAACTGAGTATTTTATTAAAATAGATGGAACTCTGGAGATCATGGACACAGCTTGGTCAAGTTCCTTCTGTGTTACTGACTCGTCTGGTTAAAAGACTAAGAGCATTCTACAGTGAGACCTGACTTTTCTCTGTATTTTCATTCTACTCTGTGAAGTCTCTTACCTCAAGGTCTGGCCGACTGTCATAGTTCCTCCACTGTTGACTGAACTCCTTGGTATATTTCCTTCCTCCTGTGTAGTCAGTTTCCCTGTGAACATTTTTTTTTTTTGAGACAGAGTCTTACTCTGTGCTCTGGGTAGAGTGTCCTGGTATCATAGCTTACAGCAACCTCAAACTCTTGGGGTCGAGCAACATTCTTTTCCTCAGCCTCCCGACTAACTGGGACTATAGGTACTCTCTATAACATTCAGCTAGGTTTTCTATTATTTTAGTAGAGATGGGGGTCTCACTCTGGCTCACTCAAGCAGGTCTCAAATTCCTGAGCTCAGGCAATCCACCTGCTTTGGCCTCCCAGAGTGCTAGGATTACAGGTGTGAGCCACTGTGCTTGGCATGATTAGTTCTTTTGACCTAACAGGTATTACTTAGCTGGCTTATAATTTTTACTTTTCCCCATATATTTATAGTGTGATCAGACTGGAAAGTGAGCTATTGTTTGCTCATCTTTACAAGAAGATTTCTACAGTATATGCATCACAGTTTTTTATATTCTTTGTCTCCTAATATTCTGAATGCTTCCTCATAATTTTCATAAATTTCTCTTTTTATCTGTAATAATCTCTTTATAGTCTAGAAATATAATGAGTGTTGATTTTCAAGGATGATACATTCCTGCTTTCTTGTGTGTTGTATTCAGTTGATAATTATTTGGGGGTTATCACCTGTAAGCAAAGCATTGGAGAGGGTACTATTTGGCTTAAAAATGAGGGCTTGTTCTTCTTATAAATGGGAAGAGTAGACTAGCTATGTATATGGTTGCCATGTAAAGTAGAAAATGATACAGACTCAAAGTACAGTGTAGACAAAGCACTGTCAGCATGTAGAATAAGAAAAGGAATCATGGGAGGCCTCAGGGAAGAGGTGGCATTTGAAATAGCCATGGCAAGTCTAGACTTTGAAGTTCATGAGGCCAGGGTCTATGGATTCTTTTGGAAATTACTGTATGAGAAATGCTCAGGTGGTCCTTTGCCCACATTGGTGCTTCATAAATATTTATTCTGAGAGTGATGGTATGGGATTTGGATATGCAACTATAGTATTGGGAAATTCTTACTTAAAGGGAAGGGGAGAAATAGAATGGAAGATGAAAATAAGAATCATCTGTAAGAATTGTGTCTCTCTACAATTGTATACTAAGAAGATATTCATCTGTTAATTCCCTCTTTCCTGGCACACAAAATTATTCTAGTCACAGGCAGGGAGCCTTTGTTGAAAATGAGAGTTAGAGGCAGTAATTGGGACTTGCTCTGGCCCCTTGGCCAATCATGTCTCTTTAGCATTGATGGCTGGGTCATACGCTTCTTGCAAGGACACACTTAGAAAAGAAAGAGGTGACAGGAGGGCAATGATATGCTTCTTTGAAATGGAATTTGATTACCCTTGCCTCCATTCAGGTGATGAGAAGAGCTCAACTAGAGAGGTTATAAAATCTCATCACTTTCGAAGGCAGTCGAAGAGCTTGGATGCATTAGCAAAGGCAACGGTGTTGTCATGGTGAAAGGATATTATCCTGCACCTGCCTGACCTAATCCCAGGTTTCACAGACACAAATGACAGAGAACCTGAATAGTCAAATAAACAAGGGAAGAACAGCAGGGAGGTAATCTTCAGTAAGGTCCACTGCCCATTTCATTGGCATGTTCATTTCACAAGACTTTAAAAATCACTTTGCATTGTGCTGGATTAAAGAAACTAAGAACACCCACAATGTGATGAGAATCCTTGATGATTATGCAGAATTAGGCAAAGGCCAGACTACTGAATTTTGTAACAGAGGTTTTGTGTGTATGTATGGGGCTTTATAATAATAATAATAATAATAATAATAATAATAATAAATTATAATTATTATAAATATCATAGTAACTATAGATAATTTCAGCTCATAGCTTTTTAAAAATTGATCAAACATTAATGCCTATATTCTATTTGTAATATATTAAAAATTTGAATATACTTTAATTTTAATATCTATATACATTCTTATGGATTACTGTAAGATGCTATTTCCCTATGGTACACTTTTGCTACTTTTTATTTATTTTTTTGCTACCTTTTTGATCATATATATCCTACATCCTGATATGTCTCAATTCTCCTTGCCTTGCTTGGCTTGACAGTAAGTTCCAGTTGGGTACAGCCACTATTTGATCTGACCATAGCCCTTGATGTGACCAGCATAATGCTCAGCCTATCATCATTCTTCAAAAACTATGGAATTAAATTAAAGCAAAGGACATCATTTCTTTTGTTGCATGATATATATTTATAATTGAGGCAGGAAAGTAATGGGAGATACTGTTTTCTACCCAACAATTATCAACCATCTTCTTTCTTGATAGCAAAACTTAATTTTATTTCAATCAGCAATATATATGTATATTCAGACCCAGAAGGTGAATCATGATTAGTGTGTCAAGACACTCCTACTATTTTTGATAGACTCTTAATTTCATAGCATCCTTTGTAGTTAGGGGTGGACATGTAACCTGCTGACTACTGAGGCACAGGAGAAATTTGGCAGGTAGGGGCTTCTGGGAATGCTGGTGCTTCCTTCTTTCCCTTCCTTCTGTTTGGAATGTGGATATGATGCCTGGAGCTGCAGGGACCATTTTACTATGATAACACAAGTATGAAGGTAAGCATGAAGGAAGATTGATTTGATCTTGGATGGCACAGTGAAGTGGCATAACTCATGGCCGCAACTATCAGCTTCTGGCCTTCTTAGTTTGTGAAGAAAAACAAAACCAACTGGTCACTGCAGTTGGATTTTGTTGCTATTGAATTGAATTGAAATGGAAATGGTGCAGTGAGGGAGAATGTCTACAGCAGATTTTCTCTTCATCTAAGGGAGATCTGTGACAGGAGGACATCTGAAAACCACCAATCCCTCTCACAGGTAGTTCCAGGCAACTCTTTGCTGCCAACAAAAGGCTTCAGGCTCTGCTGCAACCACTTTTATGTGCTGTTCATGCTAGATGAAAGAGTTTCTGTCGTACCTATTATTTTACCTGGCCAAGATCTTACATACGGTGTTATTATAGTTGGCATTTGCTTTATAGTTAGTATTTTACTGTGCACACTTCTGTTTCCATGTGGTCTAGCATTTTGTCATTGTAAGTAGCAGCAGCTGTCCCCCAGTGTCCTCAGTTCTCTGTTCATTTGCAGAGCCAATTACCAATTCTGTCTTTTCAGCATGGAAAACCAATAAAGGTGTCAAGTCTGGACCAGTAGGTTCCAAGCCCTCTTTTTCATAAGAATTATCTGGGTACTACTGGGGGATTTAAAAACAAAACAAATATAAAACTACAGAACCAAACCAAGACCAAACAAACAACCAAACCGGACCAAAACAAAACCCAAAGTCCCCACCAGACAACACATCTCAACTTTGGGGATACTGATTTAGACTGTCTTGGGTGGAGCCCGTATTTCTTAAAGTTTTCCAGGGGGTTTGAAGGATTGCTGAGGTTGCGAAACCCTGGGGATAATTCATGATCCATTTCTTTCTATCAAAATAAATGAAGAGAAAAATGTACATAGAGTCAGTCTTTATAACCATTGTATTAGGAACAAAGGTCAAAGAAATCTAAATACTAAAGTCGACATCTTAGTTTTTGCTGTTAATGAGTTTTGAGCTTTCTTGACTTTTTCCTACCAAGTGATTTGTAAGATACAAACTTTTCGGTGTACATACAAACTTCTCCTTAAATGTTTTTCTGATTATTTCTACTGGATCTCTGCTTTTTACAGAGCTGTGGTCACTCTTGAGAGACAGTTTGGGGTCATCTGTTGCATTCACAAGAAACCAACAACATCGCTTCTAGGCCTTTGGGCTAAGATCAAGTGTAGCATAATAAACCAACACTTTCTTTCTTTCTTCTTTTTTTTTTTATTAAATCATAATTGTGTACATTAGTGCAATCATGGGGCACAATGTGCTGACTTCAAAACCAACACCTTCTATTCTCTCTTTGCTTTTCCAAAACTGAGATGACTTTGAATACATATATCTGTTGTTAGTTCATAATGCTTGCCCCTTGGGAAAGATCCAAGTTTATAGTGGGTACCCCAGGAACCAAATTATATCTCACACTCTGTAGTTCAGGCCATTTAGCTGTAAATAAAGTTCCTATTCGTTTTACAGCTGTCTCTTTCATGGTAGTTCAGCAGCCTTGGAGTCTTTAGAGACTCTTCTTAAGGGGACCCAAATGAATGTAATAAGCACAGCTGAGAAAAGCAAACCATTTTAAAAGCATGTGTATATTTATGGATTGTCCTAACAGCCAAAGTTTTAAAATAAGGGAATGTGATTCTACTGAAAGTAGTGAGTTTCCTATCAGTGGAGCAAGTGTTCAAATATGGAGCAAATGACCATGTGGAAATTTTTATGTAGAGATTTCAATATTATGTGAATGATTGGATTGTATGACCTTTAAATCCTTTGTAAAACACACCTTATATTCAGTTCCCACTCACTGCTTACTGAAACCTGGTGTATTTAGGTACATGTGAGGGTTGGGCGAGACTTCGGTGCTATGCAAAAGGACTTGGGTTGAGTTTTGCAGTTAGAGGTAGCTATATAGCTGAGAAAGATCTTCGAGGTTCTGTAGCCAGACTGGCCTTGGGTTTCCCTCCTGTGCCAACTCTGATCACTGGTTAGGGGTTGTCTAAACTGTTTTGTCAAGAAGGGGTCTGATAACATACCTAAGTTTTAGGATCTGGCTGTTTTGGGAAAAAGTGCTGTGATCGGTGAGTGATGTCTGTCCTGGGCATATTGTAGTAGGGTTGTGGCATGTGTGGTTCCTATCTGCCATCCTGTTATGGTCTGAATATTTGTGACCCCTAAATTCTTATGTTGAAAACCTAATCACCAATGTGATGATATTAGGTGGTGAGGACTTTGGGAAATGATTAGCTTATGAAGGCAGAACCTTCATGAATGAGATGGTGCCCTCATATACGAGGCCTCAGAGAGCTGCTTGGCCCCTTCTACCTTGCAAGGACACAGCAAGAAGGCACCATCTAATACCATCACATTGGTGATTAGGTTTTCACCATATGAATTTGGGGGTCACAAATATTCAGACCATAGCAGGGTGGTAGATGAGTGCCATACATGCCACAAATCCACAACATATGCTTAGGGCAGAGATCTCTCACCAAATCACAGCACTCCATCTCAAAAAAGCAAGTCCCCATCAGATACTGAATCTGCTGGCATTTTGGGCTTAGACTTCCCAGCCCCTAGAACTGTGAGAAGTAAATTTCGATTGCTTGTAAGCTATGGTATTTTGTTATAGCATCTCAAACAAGATGCTCAAATAAGATACTTCCTTACTGTTGAAATCTATTTGTTTTCTGTTTTGGGGAATTGAAATTGGAGAGGTCAGGAGACTTGTTCCTAGAAACAAGGGCCCAGAAATAAACCTTTACACATATGGTCATATAATTTTTGACAAAGATACTAAGATAATTCATTAGGGAAAGGAACATCTTTTCAACAACTATTACTGAGAAAGCTGGATTTATTTATTTGTTTACTTACTTACTTTTGAGACATAGTCTTACTCTGTCACCTTGAGTAGAGTGCTGTGGTTTCATCATAGCTCACTGAAACTTCAAACTCCTGGTGTCAACTCCTGAGCTCAATTGATCTTCCTGCCTTGGCCTCCCAGAGTGCTAGGATCACAGGTGTGTGCCATTGCACTTGGCCGAAAGCTGGATATTAACATATAAAAGCAATAAGGTTGAAATCTTATCTTACTCCATAATCAAATATTACCCTAAAATGGATCAAAGATCTAAACACAAGAGCTACCATTATAAAACACTTAGAAGAAAATATAGGGGGAAAAGCTTTATGACATTAGATTTGGCAATAATTTCTTAGCATAACAAAAGCACAGACAACCAAAGGAAAAATATTTAAATTGGATTATCAAAATTTAAAACTATGCATCAGAGGACATTATTGCCGAAATGAAAAGGCAACCCACAGGCTGGGAGGAAGTATTTGAAAAGTGCACATCTGTTAAAGGGTTAATGTTCATAATCTACAGCCCAACAACAAAAAACTACACAACCTGATTACAAAAATGGGCAAAGGACTTTATTAGACATTTCTCCAAAGAAGAGATACAAAAGTCCAACAAACACAGGAAAAGATGCTGAATATTACTAATCATTAGGGAAATGCAAATCAGAACCACAATGGGATCCCACTGGGATGGCTTTTATAGAAACAAAAACAAAATATTAAGTATATGGAGAAATTGGAACTTTGTGCATTGATGGAGAGAATATAAAATGATTCAGCTGCTATGGAGAAGAGCATAGCAGTTCCTCAAGAAATAAAAAGTGGAATTACCATATCATCCAGCAATTCTGAATATATGCCTAAAAGAATTGTAGGGCCAGGCACTGAGGCTCATGTCTATGATCCTAGCACTCTGGAAGACTGAGGTGGGAAGACTGTTTCAGGCCAGGAGCTTGAGACCAGCCTCAGCAAGAGCAAAACACCCATCTCTACATAAAATAAAAAATTTAGCTGGCCATGGTGGTATGTACCTGTAGTCCCGGCTACTTGGGAGGCTGAGATGGGAGGATCTCTTGAGCCCAGGAGTTGGGGTTTGCCAACAGTGAACTATGGTGATGCCACTGCATTCTAGCCTGGGCAATAGAGTGAGACCCTTTATTAAAAAAAGAAAAAAAGAAAAAAAATACTAGAAGAAAGTGCAGGGAAAACACTTGAAGAAATCAGCCTGGGCAAATATTTTATGAGGAGGACTCCCCGGGCAATTGAAGCAACACCAAAAATATACTACTGGGACCTGATCAAACTAAAATGCTTCTGCACTGCCAAGAACACAGTAAGTAAAGCAAGCAGACAGCCCTCAGAATGGGAGAAGATATTTGCAGGTTATGTCTCTGACAAAGGTTTAATAACCAGAATTCAACAGAGAACTCAAACGTATTAGCAAGAAAAGAACAAGTGATCCCATCTCAGGGTGGGTAAGGGACTTGGAGAGAAACTTCTCAGAAGAAGACAGGTGTATGACCTACAGACACATGAAAAAATGCTCATCATTAGAGAAATGCAAATCAAAACTACTTTGAGATATCATCTAATTCCAGTAAGATTAGCCCTCATCACAAAATCCCAAAAACCAGAGATGTTGGCGTGGATGCATAGAAAAGGGAACACTTCTACACTGCTGGTGGGAAAGCAAACTAATACGTTCCTTTTGGAAAGATGTTTGGAGATCACTTAAGGATCCAAAAATAGACCTGCCATTCATTTCTACAATTCCTCTACTGGATATATATCCAGAAGACCAAAAATCACATTATAACAAAAATATTTGTACCAGAATGTTTATTATAGCCCAATTCATAATTGCTAAGTCATGGAAGAAGCCCAAGGGCCCATCAACCCATGAATGGATTGATAAATTGTGGTATATGTACACCTTGGAATATTATGCAGCCTTAAAGAAAGATGGAGACTTTACCTCTTTCATGTTTACATGAATGGAGCTGGAACATAGTCTTCTTAGCAGAGTATCTCAAGAATGGAAGAAAAAGTATCCAAAGTACATAGCCCTACTATAAAACCAATTTACAGCTTTCATATGAAAGCTATAATCCAATTATAGCCCAAGAATATGGGGAAAGGGGAGAGGGAGGCAAAAGGAGGAGGGGAGGATAGTTGGAGGGAGGGTAATTGGTGGGACCACACCTACGGTGCATCTTACAAGGGTATATGTGAAACTTATTAAATGTAGAATATAAATGTCTTAACACAATACCTAAGAAAATGCTATGAAGGCTATGTTAACCAGTTTGATGAAAATATTTCAAATTGTATATAAAACCAGCACATTTAACCCCACGATTGCATTGATGTACAATAATGTAATGTATTAATAAAAAAAGAGATAAGAATTGAAAGCAAGCAGATATTTGTACATCCATGTTTACAGCAGCAGTATTTACAATAGCCAAAAGGTGTATTGTGAATATTATTTGGCCTTCAAAAAAGATGAAAGTTCTGACATATGCTACACCATGGATTAACCATGGAGATATTATGCCAAATGTAATAAGGCCAGTCACAAAAAGACACAGTGTAATTCCATTTAAATGAGATACCTAGAATAGTCAAATTCATAGAAGGTACGGTGATTGCTAGGGGCTGCAGGAAGAAAGGACTGGAGAGGTATTGTTCAGTGGGTGTGGAGCTTCAGTTTGGGAAGATAAAAATGTTCCAGAGATGGATGGTGGTGTTGGTTGCATGATAATGTAAATATACTTGTTGCCATCAAACTGTATACTTAAAATGGTCAAAACAGCAAATTTTATGTCAGATATAGTTTATTGTGATAGAAAAAGAAGGAACATAATGGTGGATGAGATTAAATTTTTCGTTCTCAGATGTGATTTAATGCTTTCCTTACCCTCACACATCTACTCATTCATTCAGCACAATTGATGTGTATCCCCTACACATAAATAAGAGTGCCAGGCACTCTTCCAGATGCTGGGAATATAGAGATGAATGAAACAAAATTGCCTTCTTGGAGCTCACATGCTAGTGGGGGCAGACAGACAATAAAAGACAGTAACAATGACAGTTATAATATGTGAGATGTGAGGCGGTGATTAGAGAAATGACAAGAATAAAACAGGATTAGGAGGAGAGGTGCTGGATCATAGAGGGATTTGTTGTTCATTTTAAGGACCTGGGTTTTCTTCCATGTGAAATTCCTTAGGAGGGTTTTTTTGAGAAGAGTGATAGAATATTTTTAACAGGACTCCTCTGGCTGCTGTGTTGAGAAGAAACCAAGGGAGGGTAATGGTGTGGAGGCAAATGCTGTACTCCAGGAGAGGGAGATTGGTGACTTGGACCAGGATAGTAACAGTGGAGGTGATTGGAAGTGGTCAGATTATGGATGTATTTGTTGATAAAACTGATAGATTTACTGATGGATTGCATGTGGGATGGGAACAATAAAGAAGGACTGAGAATAATTTTTAGGTGTGGAGCCTGGGCAACTGGTAGGATGGAGGTGTTATTTATTGATGGGGATTTTGCAGGGGAGAGGTTGGGAGGGCAAAATTAGGGACTTGGTTTGGGTACCTGAGGGGTGGGACACCTATTAGACCTCCAAGTGCGGATGATGGTTGGTTGGCTCTGCGAGTTTGGAATTCAGTAGACAATCAGGCTAAAGATGTGAATTTGGACTGACTAGCAGAAAGACTGTGTCAGATCACCAAGAAGGTGAGTTTAACACAGCATATATTCATTCTATGGTGTGAATAGAGAAGATGGCCAAAGACTGAGCCTTGAGATGTTCGGTCATTAAGAGGTCAGGTAGATGATGTGGGATGAAACGAGAGAGTGTGGGACCTTTGAGGTCAACTGAAGAAAACTGTTTCACAGGGAGGGCATGATCGGGCAGATCAGGTAACGTGAAAACTGAAAATTGACCATTGGACTTATCAAGGTCACTAATGATATCAATATTGCTAAGAGCTATTTTGGGGGAAATGATGGGGGAAAAGTTTGATTCTAATTCAAGGCCATCCATACGCCTAAACAACTTTTCAAAAAAGTTTTGCTATAAAGGAGAATGGAGAGAAATCGGGCAAGTGGAGAAGAAGTAGGGATCAAGAGAGGGTGTTTCTGAAATGAGAGACTTGATGATGTGTTTATCTGCTGATGGGTCTGACTTGGTAGAAGAGGCTGCTGGAGTGGTGTCTTCAAGCAGGAGAGGGGACAGGATCCCCTAAACAAGGGGAGGGGCTGCCACCAGTTAGGCACGAGTTACAGGAGGGATGGCAGAGGATGTGGGCACAGATGCAAGTCTGTGAGTTGATGAGGTACCTGCGGGTGAAGGAAATTATCTTTGCAGCTTCCATTTTCTGGCTGAAAAGGAGAGGAAGGCCATAAGCTGAAAGTGAGTATGGGGGAAGGAAGGGCTGCAGCTTTTGAAAAAGGCGTAATGAGCTTGCCAATCATGTGGGAAGGTAAATGGGTTAGGTTGGGGAAGGGACGGTATCATTCTCTAAGAGGTTGAGGGTACAGGGGTTCTTTGTTCTTGAGGACCCTGAATTCTAGAATACACAGTGAAGAGATTGTGAGAGTTTGAGAGGGATTGTGAGGGTTTTATGTGGGGATACACGGAGCTGCAGGGGGATCAGAGACTCACATAGCCATCAGAGAGATAGATGACTTTGCTGTTTCTTTTCTTTTCTTTCCCCCCTCCTTTTCTTGTTTTTTTTTCCTTTTTCTCCCCCTTTCTTTTCTCATTTCTTTTGTCCCATTCCCTTTTCCTTCTCCTCTCTTCCTTTGCCCTCCCTCTTTCCCTCCCTTCTTTTCTTCCTTCTCCCTCAAGTGTATATTTGAAACACTAAGAAGTTACTGTTTAATCTGTTCTCGGCAATTGGCCAACACTTTTTCTTAAAAAGTAAATTGCAAACCAAACTTGGATTGAAAATACAGGATCTGTAGGCTAGGAAACTGTATACATGGCGGGGCCGGGAGGGGGTGTTCCCTTTTTGTATGCGCAGGTTCCACAGGGCCATCTGTAGGACTTAAGTCTGTACAGATTTTGGCATACGCAGGGGTCCTGGAACCAATCTGCTGCGTTTGCCCAGGGATGACTGTAGGCTGTAAACAAATGCTCCTTTCCTTCATCAAGATGGAGGAAGGCATTAAACAAATAACATCAAACTTAAAAGATATTAAACAAAGTTTGCTACTTTAAAGATACTGACAACGGGTGTAAAAAGAAATTCCCCATTTTTCTCCCTTAAAATAATAAAAAGCCTCCTGTGCAACACTAGACTAATGAGTAGTTTTCAGCCTGACAACCATCGGGTTTTCCTTGGCATTGTCAAATCAAATATTGCAAAACTTTGACTGCTTGAAAAGGGCTTTCTCAGTTGTGCTTAAACTTTTTGGATTTCCCAGCCTTGGGGCCTGATGGTTGAGAAACAAAGAAAATGACATGTGGGAAAGTGTTTGTATTTTCTTCGGTGGTTGTCCCAGTTTCTTGGCAGTTTCAGAGGGATTGTAGGTGTAAATTGGCCTAGTTTGATAGTCAATTATCATTTAAAATAATTTTGAATTGTTTAACAGGCAGATTATAAGTAATTTTCACATACTAAAATAGGACAAAATAATTAGCTTCTGTTTCCCATGTGTTTGATATTTCAAGAACAAATTTACAACTGGTAGCAATTTGAACTTTAGCTCCATTTGTGAAGTTTACATTTTTAGTGACCTCTCACTTTATATGAACAGTGATATGCCAATAGTTTAATTTCCTTATAAAAACATATTTGTGGCTTTTAATTGCAGGTGGTTAGATGTCTGTATTCAGAGTTTGAGGACTCATTCTCCGTAAGTATGTATTCAGGCTCTAAACGATTATCTTTTTATTCATACCCTGCCCATTTCCTGGAAGGTGATTAACCATGAAACGTGGGTACAAATAGATCTGAGAGAGCACAGGGCAGAAAGGGAAAGCCAAAGGTGATAGTGGCAGGAGGAGATTGTCTCAGTGAGGAGCCTCCCAGCTGCATTTTGTTTCTGTTCCTCTCCAGGGTCAGCCCAAGGACTGGGAAAGCATGCAAATCCTTGTATGAGTGGGAGAAAAGAAGGGAGGTTGTCCTGAAAACCCACAGTCAAAGTATGCTGTAGAATCAGACAGACATGGAGTCCAGTTCTAGCTCTTTCTTTATTAGCAGTGGAACCTGGGGTTGGCTGCCTAACCAGACCTTCAGTTTTTTGATCTGTAGGGTGAGGGTAATAATAATCTCCTTCTAGGGCCAGTGTGAAGAAAAAATGAGATAATGTCTATGAAACAGTACAGGGGTTCTCAACTGGGGGCCGTTTTGCCTCCTGGGGAAAATTTGACAATGTCTAGAGACTTTTTCTTTTTTAAAAACACATCTTTCCCAGTATGTCGAGAGAGAATTTTGATTGCTGTGCTTTTCCAGCACAGGGGGTTGTTACTAGCATTTAGTAGGTGGGGACAGGGTGCCACTCACTACCCTACAGTGCACAGGACAGCTTCCATAGCCATTACTGAGCCCAGATGCCACTAGTTCTGCTGTTGGGAGACTCTGGCCCAGAGCAGAGGCTCCAGATATATTGGTTCTTGTTATCATTGCCATTGCCTTCATCATTGTAGTCATCAATTGTTGACACAAACATTTTCAGTGAGTCGCCAATTCTGTATTTCCTCTTGAACATGTTTCTCCCTCCCTTCCCTTCCTTACCTTGTAGGTGAATTTATCTCTGTATCTTAAGGCTAGATTTCCATTCCAGCCCTTCAGATACTTCCAGTCTCCTGTCCTTCCTTTTCTCCCTCTTGTGAGTAAGTGCAGTGGGTAGAGGATGTGCTACAGCGTCAGACTGCTTGGGGTGAGGGATCCAAGGACTGTCACTGAGCTGAAGTGTGACTTTAGGCAAATTAATTAGCTTTCTGTGCCTCAGTTTTCTCATCTGTAAAATGGGGATTACAGTTTTCCCTTCTCATACGGTTGTTGTGAGCATTAACTGGAATGACATAGCCCTTGGCTCCATGCCTGGCACAAAGATGATGCTCTGTATATTTTATTTTCTTAGTCAGTAGAAACTTCATTAGGTTGTTTTGCCTTTTCATCTCTATGTGGTTGGGTTTTGGCTTAAATTCATAAAGAGTGAACTATTTTGATAACTAATAACACAAAAAAGTCCCACCTGATAATCAGGTAGAGGTGCACTAATGCTGTACTGTCTAATACTATGACCACAACCCACACTTGGCTACTGAGAATTGACTGGAACTGTACGCTGTCTGAACTGAAGGCTGTATGATATACCCATGGGATTTAAATGACTTAGTATAAAAAAAAAAAGAAAGTGAGTGTGTATGTATGTGCGTGCATGTTTGCAGTCTTATTTCTGTGTTTTACATAGCTAATAAAATTCAGATCATAGTGCAAAAAAAAAAAGATATTACTTTTGATAAAATATAGTATTGAAGTTAATTTTACCTATTTTTGTATTTTTAAAATGTGGCTACTACAAGCTACTAGAAAATGTATGTGGCTTGCATGGCACTTGTATCGGACCGTGCAAGGCTAACTTAAGAGATGAGGCTGCTCTAATGGGTCCCTTCTGCCTGAATCACAGTGCCTCTGTTACAGCAGAGGTATCCCTTAACTGTTTCTGGCACACTGTGGGTATAGTTATGACAGGGCAGGAGTGAGAGCCTGTCTCTGGGCCCAACTCATCTGGCTTATTTGGTGACATACTATACTGGGGACATATAGATGACCTTGAACTCTCTTTGGAACTTGAAATTATTTGGAAGAAATGTTTCTCATGTATATAAATTTAGAGAATAATCTTAAGAAACAGTGTCAGAGGGTTGCCTTTGTTTCCAAAACAGGCGTTGGGCTTCTGGAAGGGTAATCTACATCTACTCCTTCCCAGAAAACTGAGCTTGCTGCTTTTGTGATTTATCTAAAAACCCACGATGAAAGTGTGAAGTACACACACACACACACACACACACAAATGAAAACTCTCCTTCCACTGAACTGATTGCATCTTGGGGCAAGATTGTTTTGTCGGTGGGGTGCTCCAGTGCATTTTTAAAGTCTGGCTAAAGCTAATGGTACTGCACACCACAATGCAAAGACTCTCTTGTGGTTATTTTTAATACAATATGTTCTCCCATTTGAAACCTTTTTTTCTGAGAGTCTAATGTGTGAAGTCATTAATTCTGTTTAAAGATAAATATTAATTGTGACTGTATGTGTAATATTGATCTGCAGGTGTTGATCTCTTACTTTATGTTTGAAAGTTTCTACATAGTGCTTAAGAATTCAGTTGTCAGGTTGAGTAATTGACATGGCAATCTATTTTAAATAAGTCTTTGAATTTTAAAATTTATGGCAGCAATTTTAAGATTATAAGATTATAAAAGTAAACTGCACAGGGCCTAAAAGACGGGTCTTTGGTGATCTCAGGCATTTCTCTCTTTGCATTATAAACACTGTGTAGACAAGTCTATGTGCAAACATACCAAAGAAAACAAAAAAAGGATCATACTTTTCCATCTACTGGTCATCAGTGTTTATGTTTTGATACATTCCTTTCTGGTCTTTTTTCCTATGCATTTTTTTGGTCACATAATTAGGGTATTTTACTAATTTGGCAAATATATATTGAATTCTTAGTATGTGTCAGGCACTGTACTGAGAATACAATAATATCTGTGATTGGCATTAACCTACCACTCTATGGGGAGAAACTGGGCACTAAACAGTTCATCTGTAGTCCAGCATATTAAGGGATTTGATTGTGGAGGCCCAGGGTGCTGTGGGGCACTGAATATCATTATGATCACACATGCTTCTAACTCTTGAAAAAGTAAATTTGGGAAACCAGTTGATCTGTCATGTCCTGAATGATATTTTAGAAACTTCTTTCCTTTTATTATGACTTCTTTGTTACTGCACTTTTCTGTATTCTGGTACTGTGTGTATCTCCCTACTCTGCTCCACTCTCATCCCATTGCTGAAAGAGAGACTTTCTTCTTTCACTTCATTCCCCCTTCTCCAAGGAGCCAGTAAGATTTTCTATCTTATAATTGGAACTAGCTCAACTTCACCCATTGGTAGGGATGGTTTCCATTTGCAACATCAGTATCACTGTTACCAATATCATTAGAGCTTCTAGGCCTTGTTGTAGTAAATGTCTTATAATCTCTTTGTCTTGAGAAGCAAGAACAGTTTGAAAGAGTTAGGTGGGTTTTTACTGAGAAACATGATTTGGTATTCATATTAGTTTATCTATTGCTGTATAATAAATTTTCTCAAAACTTACCAGCTTTAAACAATATTTATTATCTCATGGTTTGTATGAATCACGAATCTGGTGAACAGCTTAGTTGGGTCCTCTGACTCAGGATCTCTTACAAGTTGTAATGAATGTGCCCAGAGGGGCTATAGTCTCATCTGATGGCATGACTGAGAAGCATCGGCTTCCAAGCTTGTCCGTGAGGCTGTTGGCAGGATTCAGTTCTTCATGGGCTATTGCACAGAGGACCTCAGATCTTCATGGTCTCTTGCCTAGAGATCTTTCTCATTTCCTTGCCACTTGGTCCTCTCCACCAGGCAATTTACAACATGGCAGTTGACTTCTCTTAGAGTGAATGAATAAGCCAGAGCAAGAAGGAGAAAGAGTATAGCAAGCAAGGCAGATATTACAGGTTTTTAAATTTTTATTTATTTTATTTTATTTTTTTGAGACAGAGCCTTAAGCTGTCACCCTGGATAGAGTGCTGTAGCATCACAGCTCACAGCAACCTCCAATTCCTGGGCTCAAGAGAGTCTCTTGCCTCCTCCTCCCAAGTAGCTGGGACTACAGGCGCCGCCACAAGGCCCGGCCATTTTTTGGTTGCAGCCGTCATTGTTGTTTGGCGGACCGGGCTGGATTCGAACCCGCCAGCTCAGGCGTACGTGGCTGGCGCCTTAGCCCGTTGAGCCACAGGCGCCGAGCCATTACAGGTTTTTAAAAAAAATTTTTTTCACATTATTATGAGGGTACAAATGATTAGGTTATAATGTTTGCATTTGTTAGATTAGGTCCCTTTTGTAGTTGTGTCCCACACCCAAGAGGTGTGCTAAATATATCCTTACATTGTGCTCATTAGGTGGGAGCACACTAATCTTCCCCATTTCTCTTCCCCACAACTTGAATTAAATTGAGTTTTTCTTTTGTGTGGGTGTGTATTAGTTCATCTACTGGAGAAGTCACAGTTTTTGATAGCCTCCTATATTCTATTCAATACAAGCAAATCAGTAGATCCAGCCCACCCTCAAAGGGAGGGAATTACGCGGGGGTGTGCATACCAGGAGGTGGAGCAGGTACCAAGAAAGAATGTATGAGAATGGCTGTTGTCATCCAGTCCCCATAAATGTAAAATATGAAGGTGACCTTCCTGGATGGCTGATAGCCATTCAATTAGATTTTGGGAGATTTCAGTCCCCCATGTAGTGGTAAATATTGTTGCATTTAGACCAGCAGCATTAACTATTAAATATGTTAAAAGACTGAAATAACTAGAGCTGGTTATTTTTCAAAAGAAATGTAGAAATAGGATCTTTCCTGATTATGTTGGTGGTTATGACCTTTGCTTTCTTCAAGTCCCGTATTTCTTATTCTTCAGACTAAGTTTCTTGGTTGATTTTTACTCTTCTCTCCCACCTCCTGTCCTCCCATAGAAGCCTTTATAGGAAGACATGTAATAGTGGGTACTCATAACAGGGGCTGTGGTTTCAGACATCTTTAGTTCTGCCATTTACTGGTTCCATAATCTTTGGCAAGTTACTTAACCTTCTCTAAGCTTCAGTTTCCTCATCTATAAAGTGGAGATAATGATGGGACCTACTTTATAGTTGAGAGAAGGAAAAAATGAAAAGATATACTCAAAGCACTTCACATATGGCCTGGAATAGAGTAAGCACTTAAGTGTTAGCTGTGGAAATGAATACTGGATGACATCTCTGTATGGTGTGAACTTGACTGAGGATACAATTATAGAAAGTTGGAGGGCAACTCTGCTTTAGTCCAGGGGTAAGCAAACTAGAACTTGAAGGCCAAGTTAGTCCCACCTCCTGTTCTTGTATAGCACATGAGCAAGAATGTGCAAATTTTACATTTTTCAATGTTGAAAAAATTCAAAAGAATAGTACTTCAGAGCACATGAAAATCACACAAAATACAAATGTCCATGTCCATACATAAAGCTTCTAATATAAATTAAAAGCACATGAATAAGTAACATTTAAGAATAAAAATATTATTAAAAATAAAGTTTATACAATAGCCATACTCATTCATTTCATTGTCTCTGGCTGCATTAATGCTATAATGTCAGGGTTGAATAGCTGCAACAGAGACTGTCTTGGATGGGAAAGATATTTAGTATTTGGTTCTTTGCAGAAAAATTTGCTAACTTGCTTTAGAAGTTTAGACCAATGTACTGCTGTCTATTTCCAACTTAAAATGGGGAGGGTTGGGAATAGTGAGATGGAGAAGTCAAAACGCTCTCCAACTAATTCCCTGTTGAGCCTTAGGTATGCTGTTGTGATATGGTAATGTCCCGGATTATTCATGTCTTTATAGTCACATTTAGGAAGTAGCACATTCTAAGGTTGAATACACTAAAATGACATTCAAATACCTTCCCCTTTTTAGTTTATAGAAATTGATTATTATAAAGGTAGCAAATTATTGAACTTGCTTTGTCTGAAATACAAATACTAGTGTGATTTCTAGATATTTTTTGTTAATATTGGCCTGGATTTTATGTGATTAATTCTATGGGATCATTATGATTAAAATATATTAGTTAAATTACCATTAATATTAGGCTGTAAAATGCTGATGAATTGCTGGCTTGGTTCATAAAACCAACTATTATATAAAATTACTTTAGTGATTATTTCAAATAATTTTGAGGACAATTGCTAATGCAAAGTTAATTTAAAACGACAGTAAATTGAAACATTAAAAAGATTTTATATTCTGTATTTGTCAAAGGACAATGCAAGTATCTAATTAGAATTGACGTAGTATTAACAGCTGACTTGATATAAATCAGAATTTAATTTTCACTTGCTAAATAATGATGAATTTTCTCTCCCTTGTATATATTTTATATTTATTATTCTTCAGATTCAGTTATCTTGCTTGAGTGGCTAACATGTGTGATTAGTCAAACATGGGTTATATGTAGCACTGTGAATTAGAGGTTAATAGCTCAAAGTATAAAGTCTAACAGATTAGAGCTGGGACTTAGCCTCTGTTCTGCTGTGTGACCTTCCTCTGATTTTCTTTGCTTTTATTTCCTTGTCTGTAAAATGGGTTCATTAATAGAACCTGCATCAGCAGGCTGTTGTGAGAATGAAGTGAGGAAAAAACACACGTAAAATATTTGGCGGTTGCGCCTGGAATATAGTGAGAGCTCACTGAATGTTAGATGATGTATCACTATGATGATAATTAACCTTAGCAATATTATTTAAAGCTGTTAATGTTCATCAATGGGAATGTGAGAATATTATGGGTTCCACCTGTTTGGAGCCACACTGTGGCTTTTATTTATTTTTTTAAATTGTATTTTATTTTTTATTTATTTATTTTTATTCAAATTAATATGACGGTACAATTTTTAGGTTAATTGTTTCCCCTTCCAGGGTAAAGTTCCATGTGTAGAAGAGCCCCTCACCCAGGAGGCCTGTTATACACCCTCCCAATGTGCCCATTAGGTGAGATCCTGCCCCATGCCCTCCATCCTGCCATGCCGTGCTGAGACTTTTACACGCCTCAGAATTTGACAGCCTGGAACACATTCCAGCCAGAGAACTCTTCAGCTCATTTCCCTGGGGTGCGCTCTTACCCATCAAGGGCATCATATTCATGTGCCTCTTATTTTGGGCATCTTGTTGAAGTCCCTCCCACAGGCTCACAGAAATTCCTCCCCAGGGCAGAGGCTAGCACATAGCATGAGTGATCGAAGGGCTGACTGGCACGGAGGCCCCTAGTGCTTTCCCAGCTTTCTCAAGTCATGGCATATACAGAAAATGATAATGTTTGCACAGCAATCTGGGATGAGCAGATGAAGCTGCCTATGGCTAGAGGTGCCTGGCTAGGATGATAGCATCAGCAACTTCCCAGCATACTGGTAATCCTTTTGTGGCTGGGCCTGCGCACAGGGTTGGGAAGCTAGAGGGCTGCGTAGAGCCTGGGTGCAGTGGGGGGATGACAGGCCAGCCAAGGTTTGCCTACCTGGGAAGGAATGGTTATAGCTGAGCCTGAGCCCTTGGCGGGTGGGGTGGAGAAGTGGGGTGCAATGGCGCTACCTTACTGAAGAGCTGCCCTCTTTACATGACTGCAGGGCTTTCTAGTGTCTTGAACATGGCCCTGATGTTTTGACATGTGTATATGTGCACATTTGTGGTTATGTGCAGTATGCAGATACATGAAGATCACCCGAATGAGAAAAGACGTTATTTCTTCAGAGCTTGCTACAGTGAGAGAAGCAGCAGCCACCATTACTCGTGTTTGATTGAGATTCTCAGAGGTAGGTAGTAAAGTGGGAAAGGTTTACAGTAAAAAAAGGGAAGCCTTCAGGTATATGTGCTTCGATTAGAGGTTGCTGGCATGAGGAAGCTACAGAAGAGCTAACTGATAATGAAAGCATCTCATGTGAGTGGGTTGGAGAGAATATCTGGCTTCCTCTGATTATCCCTGAGTTGGAAGTGGGGGCACAAAATTGGGAAGCTAACCAAATCCTGACCTATGCAGCTGATTGCGACATGGATTTTAGGTCAGTGTTCTGTTGTATCTGGTCTGGCCACATTCTTTTGTATATGTAGTCTCTTAGTCTTCTTTTCTTTATTTTATGACTTGTGAGTAGCTGACCATTTCAGGAAAAGCTATAAAACAGAACTTTACCTCTCAGAGATTATCAAGTAGTCCACATAGTCAACTGTATTTCATGATCTTCTTGACCTTTTTTATTATCATATTATCATGGCAGCCATTTGATAAGAGACTGTGCAGGAACATGTAACACTCTGGATAGAATAGAGTGACTAACCTCATGACCACTGTGGCAAAGATGAGAACCACTAATAGTCTCTATAAGTTGCTTCAGAACTAATTGCTTAATCAAGCCCAAGGGAACAAATTCCATAGGTCATGAGGATCAACCTTAGAGAGCCAAGTAACTTTTTCATTAAGACAATACTTAATCTATTCTACCTTTCCAGCTTCCTTGATTCAAGTACAGCAAGCAGTATTGGTAATGGCACGGATGCCACCATGAAATCTAGAGCCATGCAAGTGTCCATCACTCCTAATGCCAATCAGTTTATACTGAACTGTATCTCATCCAGGGAAGAAGTGGTATCATTAACTTTGGCCAGAGTTAGCATAGGTTTCTTACAGATGTTTTTATTTGTACAATTCCCATCATTGGGAACACTGCTCTGATTGTTTGCATAAAAAGTGAGTCAGTAATTTCCCTAGGTAGAGTGTCGGAATAATTAAAAGTGGCCTCATGTCGGTGCTCACACAGCCTTGGTGATTTATAGAGTGAGTCTGTGTGCATGGACAAGCCTTGGAATATTATTCCTAAAGTGCATTAAGTTATTAGTCTGAGACAAGCAGTATCAGACACAAAAGAAGTAGTATCCAGTAGGTACCTGTGGAGATACAGTTATTAATGACAAAAGGTTGTAGCCAAAGCATCACATTGCTGGGTGACATGATTGAATTGCTAAGAGTCTTCCTCCAGGTGGTGAGTATTTGGACCATCACTCTGGGAAATTTGTCGAATTCAAGTGTGGAACCAGAGTCTGAACAACAGATTGTAATAATTAGTTCTTTTTTTCTGGCAGAGAGGGACACTATCAAAGTCACAGACTGATTTGTTTAAGGTCATTTGTTCAGATGGGTGTAAGTGGAAATGCCATTGACTGTATTTCCCTATGTCTTATTTCATGAGGCTGGAGTTGTGTGGGGGATTTCATCATGGGCATCCAGTGGTGGGTGGCTTGTCCAGCAGTCAGGAAGATTTATGGCTGTGGTTAGGGATAATCTAAGAATGAGTATTTTCTGAACTAACAACTATAATGAAGAGGCAAGAACAGAGAAGAAAGGTCACTGAGGGTGGAAAACCACCAGGAGTCTATAGAAAATTAAAATGGTTATAATGAGGCAGATGGAAAACAAAAGAGGAATTAGACGGGGGTCTTGGTCCAATGCCTGTATTGAAGCTGTCTCCTATTCAAGGTCAACAACCGTCTACTTCTGCAAATTGAGTACTTGTAGAGGATCTCTCAGAATCCTCAGTTTGAAGTCCTATTTGGAATAACCTTCCAGTTCTGTGTAATTCTGCATTGCTTCTCTGGCTGTGAACCCGGGAATTGACTCCTTGAAGTTCACTACTGTATTCATTCTTACAGTACTAGATAGGGTCTCTTCCAGAAAGGTTCGACAACAGTTTTGTTTCTGATGTTTTGTTCCAAAAGACAAATCTCTTGATTGAAGATCATGAGAGGCTATTTAGGACAATGTTGTGGGAAAGGGGCCTTAACCTGTTGGTAATAGGCTGGGTATAGTTCGTGAGTCTCTTGCAGTATTTTGCCATGTCTGTGTGCAGCAGGATAGAATCTAGTACTTGGGGTAGAACACATAGACCTTCCAATAATACATTCATGAGAGGATAGCCAATCTGCTCCTCCAGAAGTGGACCGCATGGCCATAGGGCCAGTGAGAGTACCTATGGTCAAGATAAAAGAATTGTGGTTGGGTCAACATCATTAGCTCTTGAATGCTTTTGAGAGTTATCTCATCTAGCCTGAAAATATCCTGTAGTTTCATCTTTCTTTGTTTGCATGATTGTATTATAGTTCAGTTTATTTTTATTGAAAATATTTTAGGTATGACATTTAGAAGAAGAATTTGTCCTACTTTTTGGACTTTTTTTGTTTTCTTAAGTGATGGGGTCTTGCTGTTTGCCAAGGCTGGACTCAAACTCTTGGGCTCAAGTGATCCTCCTGATTTTTTTTTAAACCCTCATGTTTATTCTGGAAAGAGAAATTCTGTAGATATTTTTCTGGAATGGTCCAATTAGCTTTTGCTATTTAAGATTTAAATTCTAACTAATGTGTACAAGTTAATAAAGTCTGGTAATTCTGGGTCAAATGCACTAAGAAGAGTTCTACATTTTTCTATAAATAGTTGCTGGTCTTGTCTGGATTTTGGAAATCCTCAATTACAGCTCTTCATTCAGTCTGGGTCCAAGGTTTAAATTTCACAGTGGTCTGAATACCACTCATGGGTGACTCATAGGTGAGATAGAACTTTAAATGCATCTTGAAGTCTTAGGGGAGCTATTGGGAAAAGACAGTGGGTTTGAAAAAAGGGAAGAGGAGTTGATGGATGCAAAAGGGGAGAGGTCAGGAGGGTAATGGGGCAGGGACAGCTGGATGTTGCCTACATCCAGCAACTACAGGACAAAGAGGAAGAGAATTTACTGGGGAAATGAATCTAGTTTGTGTTGCTTAAGACTATCAAATTATTCATTAGCTTTGGCTAAATAATCCTTTAGTAAGATATTTTTGAATCAAAATTTTGTTTGGGATGAAACTAGAGACCATTATCCCAAGTGAAATATTTCAGAAATAGAAAAACAAACAACTGTGTTTTTTCTAGTAATTGGGAGCTAAACGATGGGCATTCACAGCACAGTGAGATATAAAAAGGCATGAGAAACCAAGAAGGGGTTGGAGTAAAAACTTACCTGGCAGGTGTGAACCCAATTTTGGTGATTGGCACACTAAAAGCCCTGATTTAAGTATTATACAAGGTATACATGTAAGAAAACATTTGTACTCCCTTAATTTTTTGAAAAAAAATTAAAAATAAAATAAAAGTACTTTTGTTTGGAGGCGTCTGAATGCTAATAAAAAGGGCTGCCCATTGGGCCTGAGAAATCTTATTCTTTTGTTTCCGCCTAAGGATCTTTCAAATGAACAATTTTGTTTAAGTCACATGTTCACTAGAGGCTCAGGATATGGGAATTTGGAAGCTCCAGTTCTCAAACTTGAGTAAACATTAGAGTCCTCCTTGGTGTTTGTAAAAAGGCAGATGCCCTGGCTCCAGCCCCCAGGTCCTGCCTCAGTGGATCTTAGACTAGGTCAAGGAATATGTATTTTAAACCTGTGTCCTGGTTGATTCTCACACAGATGGTTTCCAGACTTTATTTTGAGAAATACTGTTCTAAAGATTGGAAGAGTAATTTGTACTTTTGCCCAATTTGATTTTTTAAGTCACATTGATAGATTAAATACTTTTCTATTTAAAGTGACACAAAAGTCACTTGGGAAGTCATGCCTTTTTCAGCAAAAGAAAATTAGCAGTTGGAGACTTATTTTGGTCACAGGTAGAAACACTTGGTGTTGCTATGTTGCTGCCTACACTTTTGCTTCTCACTGTATAAATTCTTTTTTTCACTAATTCAGTCATGTACACCTTATTTGTACTTAGTAGAATTTCAAGATACTTTGGATAAAGATTCTGCATTATTTTACTCTTTCCTCCTATGGCACTGTATTTGGTGCTACAGGTAGCAGTCATGAGTATTTGATTAATTGATTTGAAAGCAAGGATTTACATTCTAATATTGAAATATCGTATATTTACTTTCTATGCTGTGCATGGATTGTTCAAACTGAAATTCTGAAAATCTATTTTAATTTTTAAATTATGGTCATTTTGATTCGTTAGGAGTTTGCTCCTGGGGTTTGATTTATACATTTAGTCTGTTTCTCATTGTATTCCATTCCCTTTTGCTCCATTGTCTCTCTATTCCTTAGTGTATCGCCATCTACAGATTCACTTTTTATTTCCCTCTGAATCATGAAAGTATCAAGAAGAAATAATGTTCATTATACTGCCATATAGTCTGATTACTATTTGTTTCTGCACGTGACTGTAATAAAAACCACTGGGACCACTGTTTATCTCTCCGCATGAGGAGCCAACACCCTCAATTAGGTCAGTCTGCCAATTGCTGGGCTGATTTTTGAGACGTCTGGAAAGCTAAAGCTCAAAAACCTTAAGTTATATGTAACCAAGGAAGAGTCTCCTTCCAGCTACTAGACAGAACTGGAGCAAGGTCCCCCCTCTGCTCCAACGAGACAAGCATTGTGATGGGAGGAGGGTGACGTCTGCCAGGAACAGTGCCTGTCACTTCCTTGCAGATGTGAATAGCTAACTGTCCCTTCTGAATAGGCTTGTGTGTAATTTTGCATTTTCATATGAGAATAAATGATTTGAGGAGTGCTAGATATACCCACCAAATAGGAGCGGGCTCTGAGAGTGGAGCTGGAAGGGGCCATCTGTCCACCACCAAAATTAGCAGTTCAGAGTGTGGCTGTTTACCTCCTATTTATTTCCCCCTCTTTCATTCTTTAAGAGGAGGTCGAGCCCACTGTTGGGAGGAGGAGTTGGTTTGCCTGAGGACCTGGGCACTGGATCCTGGGAAAGCATGGTGGAATGGAAGGTGTGAGAAGCCCTGTTTCTACCACCTCCTTCTCTCTCCTACCAATGTGCTGTGTGAGGCTGGGGGTAGGGTATCTTCTTTATTTTGGCCTGTTTTCCTTATCTATAAAATAGAAAGTCGAACAAGTCTAACACTTAAAATTCCTCCTTGATTTCCGGTTAGATTGTCTGTGGACTTACCTACTCACCTTCCCTCCCTCCCTTTTTCTGGTTTGTCCAACAAGCATCCTTCCTTCCATTTAGCAGGAGATACAGTGGTAAGCCTTTCCCTTGTCTTATTGGGCGCTTTCCTGAATCCTCCAGACAGAGTTGACTGGGCTTTAAAGCTGTGTCTGCATAATGGGGAGACATCACCTTCCTTTTTGTGGAAGTGGTATGTGTAATGAAAACAGAGTTTTGGGGAGAACATTTGATTCCTGAGCATGAGTCATGATTTGCAACCAGCACCATGGAAGCAGAATTGAGGATAACAGGGAAGTCGTACTGTCATTGCAGTGTTCCCCCGGTTATACCCTGGTACCCACACCCCTCATTTATATATGATTTATGATGCATCTTCCAGGGGAAAATGCAGAGAACCTCTCTGTGGGCATGATTCCTGTCCTTACAACAGTCTGCACCCTCCCTGTTCTTTAGGTCAGCATGGCTGCCATCGTCCAAGCTGACTTGGTGCCCGTTTATCCCTTAGTGTCCTCGTGTGTGTTCCATGGCCCAGTGGCCTTACGTCTAAACCAGACTTATAGTGTTTGTTTGCTTTGGAGTTACTTTCAACTTCCTATTGCTTTCAGTTAAGTTCCCCTTAAAACACCGAATACTGAATCTTGGTATTTTACCTTTTGTTTTCTGTTGATCTCTGTTGGAGAGTGTGTGTAAATCTCTATCATTTTCATTTTAAATACCTTTTCTCCCTTTTCCCAGACCAAATATGCTTTTGGCTTCCTTTGTTTTCACTTACTAAATATTGAGGATCCTAAATTACTATTTCTCTTTTTTTTATGGGCTGTTTTCCTTCAGTGGACCTCTTTTAAGCAGATGTTATCTTTTCTCCCTGTGTTTCATGTCAACCTTTGAGGTGCTTGCCTCCCGGGATATCCCCACCCCATGAACATGCCTTCAGTTCACCTCATTGTCCTCATTCTTCATCTTCTCTAGAGTGTTCTGCTGCAGCAGCTGCCTCGCTCGTCGCTTTCTGCCTGCAGCTGGTCTATAGAATCTACTCCACGCTCCACAGCATGACTGATGAAATTTGCACAGTCAGCGCCTGGCCTTTCTCTCCAGTCTGGTTCCATTTCTCTCACAGCTCAGGCACATACTCCCGTCTTACATTCTTTAACGTGCAAAGATCTTTCCTAACTCCGTGCTTCTGTTTGCATGGTTACCCTAAGCTGGGATGCTTATTTCTCTTTTCTGGCTGGCAAACTCTTACTCACCCTTTAATACCCAACTCTCAGACTGCCTCTCTGTGAATCTTCCTCCACTCCCTTTTCCTCAGTGTTCCCGTAACATGATGTGTTTGGCCCCAGAGAGCTTGTTTTCACATTATCATCACTACTTGCTTCTGACTTTCCTTCTCATTAGCCTTTATGCTCCGGGAAGGCAAGAGCCAACCTTAGTTTCTGTGTATAGGACTAGAGAAGTGACAGGGACTATTAGGAGAACGTGTGTTACCAGTGAGGGTTCAAATCCTGACTTATCATTTACTGGCTGCTATGGTTTGGATATTTGATCCCTCCAAATCTCATGCTGAAATTTGATCCCCAGTGGTGGAGATGGAGTCTATGTGGGTCATGGGAGCAGATCCCTCATGAATGGCTTGGTGCCATCCTTGTGGCAATGAGTCCTTGCTCTATTGTTTCCCAAGAGAGCTGGTTGTTTAAAAGAGTCTGGCACCTTCTTCTCTCTCCCTTGCTTCCTCTCTCACCATGTGATCTGTACATGCCAGCTCCTCTGCCTCCGGCCATGACTGGAAACTTCCTGCTTCTTGTACAGCCTGCAGGACTGTGAGCCAAAGAAACCTCTTTTATGAATTCTTTTATGAGTTGCCCAACCTCAGGTATTCCTTTATAGTAACACAAACAGACTAAGACACTGGTTATATGGCCCTGGGCAAGTTACTTTGTAAAATTTTTGGTTTCCTGACCTGTGAAATGGGAATAAGAATATGTGCATTGTACAGTGGTTATACAGATTAGAGGCCACACCATTGATCAGTTAATAGAATTTTCGTTGTATAGCATCTCACAGTGTTTGTTATATGAATGATCGTCTGATCAAATGGTGCTTTTTTATTACTTTCTCTGAAATCCTATTCTCCTAAGTCTGTCTTTTTCATTTTTTGCTTTTTTTTCCCCTGATCTCATTTCTCAGCTGTATATTCTTGGCATGGGTAAGCAGGTTGATCTGTGGGAGGGTGATGAGAAGTGGAGAAAAGAAAAAGGAAATTGAGAAAATGCCTTCATTTGGACAGCAATGATCCAATTTTAACTTGACAGTTGTTTCGTGATAGACTCCCCAGTCTGGTTAGATGCATGAGGCACAGTAATAATGTGGTGGAGTTTTTAGCAAATATGCCAGATTTTGCACATGTGCACACCTTTGCGAATTCATGAACATGTGCACACATGTTAAAATGAATTTCTACCACCTGAGTTAGTGTCATCTTAGACCATCCAACCTACCCAGTAATTTTATTGCTCAGCAATTTTATTTCTTGGTACTCTCTTTCAGCTCTTCTTTTAGAACTGAATATTCTTCAGTATCTCTTCAATGATAATAAGTCAACATTAGTAATAACACTAATAATAATCTACAGATACTGAATCCTTATAAGGAGTCATGTGGCATATTAAATACTTTACACTTATTATCTCATTTCTTACAAGTTCATGGGGCATGCATCATCATCATGTATTACAGGTGAAGATACCACGGTTTGGAGAGCTTAGAGATTTGCCCACATAGATGTGAACCAAGGAGTCTGGATTTAGCCACCAGCCTGAGTGAGCACCTACTACACATTTTTGGATATAATCATCTTTTCGAAACCAAGACATATGTGGTCAATTATGTTAAGTATGTAAACTACATTGACATGGGCTTTTGATCTATTAATTATTTCTTACACTTGACTGTGGACCTTGAAAGAAGAATCTAGTAAGACCACTACTTTAGATAATTCCAATATAATTGTGTTACACGGCTTTTTTTACTTCTTGCTAGTAACTATTGAAAGTTTAAAAGAATGTATATGGAAAGTAAGACAACAGACACTATTATAGTTATACCATTTCATGTGGTTTAAAAATAAAATGCCTAACAGGGGAAAGAGGAGGATGGGGACTACTCTTTATGTCAGTTGCTTTAGAAGCTCTTTTAATCAAGAAACTGTGCCAATCATTTTTGTTCTCCTGTTCTAGATGAGGAACTCGAGGATTAGTGAGGTTGAAATTTACTCCCAATAGTAAACTAATTTTCTTAAACTCCGGTACACTCCACCAGACAACATATCAACTATGGAGAGAGCAAGGATTTATTCCTTTGTTATCAGGACACATACACATTTTCCTCTTTTCTCTGTTCTGCCAGCATGGGGTTTGTCTTTATCCATTGTTTGCAAAATTAGGTCAGAAGGAGTCTGTTGGTGGAGGGGAATGTTATAGGGTGGTTTTGCATGGCAGGTCAAACCTGCTTCAGATAGAATCAGGCACATCTGAAGCGGAGACTGCACGTAAAGGGGCTCTGGGAAGTGATTTCCTTGATGCTTTATTTAGATATTTAAAAAATAATGTTATGGGATGGGATGTCATTGATCCCTCAGATTATTCAGTGCAGAGAATTTAATGGCTCATTAAAGTTTAACAATGGAATATGAAATTAGGCCTTCTGAAATGACCCTTGATCTTCAGTGAGCTGAAATATGCTTTTCTGCCTGTTTAATGCAGTAAGAGGAGGCCTGTGCAGGTCTGCCTGTCAGCCTGCAAGACCTATGTCAGAAGCCAGGGGCTGTCATGACCCCATAAATCTCTCCTGTGGACACACGTCAGAGCAGAGCAGCCAGGAGATCAGGGCTCCATCCTGGGTGCTCAGATCGCAGAGTGCACGTTCCAGCAACCTGGCGCCTGTGGCCTGTGGAGGTGGACAGCGCAGCTCTTACATCAGGCCCCCTGGGGCCACACCCAGTCCACACCCCCTCACTTTTGGAGTCACCTTATGAAGTTCCTTCACATCTGGAAGCACATCTGCTCACAGGAGATCAGTACTGGCCTATGCCTTGTGGGAGGGCCTCTGCCTTGTGAGGTCTTTGGGAAACAGAGTTTGGCTTCTACTGAGTCCCCAGTAAAGGTTACTGTTACCATAGGCTGTTTGCACTGGGGTGGGAGAAGCATTGCCAAGGGGCTTTAGAGCTGCTGACTTTATGTAAGGGGTTTTTTCATTCAGAAACATGGATTTTTCATTTTTAAATGTATACGCAACATGGCTACTTTCACACTACGAGGACAACAGAGTTGAGAGGCTGTGACAGAGTGTGAGGCCTGCAGAACATATTTGCCATCTGCTCATTTATAGAAGAATTTGCTGATCCCTGATTTCATGCCCAAACTCTAGTGTCAGACAGATGTGGTTCTGCATTCCAGTCTTACCATTTACTATGTGTATCTGTGTGATCTGGGCAAGTTACTTTTCCTCTTAGAGTCTTGGTTTTCTCATCAGTAAAGCAGGGTAATGACATTTACTCAGCATGGAAAAACTAAATCAGGTTGGTTATATAAAATGTTGAGTATGGTGCCTGGAATATCATGTGAGCTCCACAAACTGCTGCCCTGATGTCTGGTTTTCAGAGAAGAATATGAGACTGTTGGCTGGAGTTGGTCAAAGTTGGGTTCTTGGAGAAGGCGGAGCTTTATTGGGGCCCCTGAGTTGTGGAGAATGTGTAGGATCTGGGTAAGGAGACACCAGTGAAGGGAGGGGAGCCAGAGTAAAGGCCCCACGTGTGAGAGTAAAGGCTCAGCCCGTGCGGAGGAGTGGCATGAAGAGGGGAGATCCTGGGAATGTGTGTTCAGATGAACTGGCCACTTTACCTCAAGCCCTGGGACACACCCATATTGCTATTTTCTGATACTGCTTGGCATGTGCTCAGGGAGCTCAAAGAAATGTTCACCTTAGCTTAGGAAAATTATTCAAGAAGTTAGATCTGTTGTTTCAAACAGAAACCTCCAGTGAATTCTAAATTTGTTTGGCAGGTGGATAGGTCCAGCTTTCCTAGGGAAAAGGGGCAAGGGTTCCCAGGTCCCTTCTGGGGGCTGCCCAATTTCATCCTGCCCCTCCCCAGTGATGGCTCTCACCTGGGGAGGAGAGACCTCCCTACCAGTCTACCACTCAGGACTTAGGTGGCCAACTGCAAAAGGATGCAGAGGACTCTCCTGCTGACGGGCCACACTGCATGGGTATGGTAGAGTCCTGCAGGTGACCCGCAACAGCCTTAAGGCCAATTCCCATGTCATTAGCTTAAATCTACACTGTGGGCCAGAGCCCCCAAGGGGCTTTCATAGATGCTCTTGGGAGGTTCACAAACTCTGTAAGACTGTGGTTTCAAGGTGACCTCTGAACAAGAAGTAGGTCCAGTCTTGGTGATATGAAACAGAACCCCCAGCCAAATCAAAACCTTTTCTTGTTGCAACAATGGAGGCCCATTCACTGTCTGTGGTGACCGTATCTTGCTCTGTAAGCCTTTATCTTGCTCTTACCCTGAAAACCTGTCTTTCTCTTTCTCAATAAACTTTGTTTCTCGCTTGCCTTTTTTGGGGGGTTTCTGGTCATTCTTTGGTCAAGAGCACCCTAAGAACTGAGGACGCAGACAGCTGCCTGAAACCCCTACATTTTAGGAGATAGCTGCCTGAAAGCCAACATGACTGTTAGTGATTTGGGGGTTCTCTGCTGCTTTGAATCTCTCACGTCCCCATTAAAAATAATCTGTGGTTGATTGTACAGAGCAGCCATTGTCTTTCACAACCAGCTTGGATTTGATTCTTTTGAGAGGTAGGAAACAGCAGGAGCTAATAGTCTTGGTTTTTCAGCCCTGCTGACTTGTGCTGGGTTTTGAGCCTGGCCGAGTCCCTGGGCTTCTGTGTATGGCCTCACTAATTGGGTGTAATCAAGATTCTCCTGAGGAATTTCAGAGACCATGTGGTCCTGTCCAGTCTGATTCATCAGCTCCCTGTGGAAAGTACAGTGCTGGAGCAGACAGAATAATTTTGGAGCCTTCTCAGCAGTGTGGGCAGGCCTCCAAAGGTTTCAAGTTATTTTAGGATTCAATGAACTTGTTTTTTGTTTATCTGAGACAGAAACAGGAACCAGGCTGTGTGCCCTGCGACTGGGTCACAGAGGTGTGGAAGTATATAACACATTTTCTGACTTGGTACAAAATTCATTGAGATGGAGGTATTCATTTGACTAAGTATCTGGAGTATGAGTTTAAATTTCTGAATGTTGAAAAAAAAATAGTTTCTTCTCTTTCCTAGAATTATAATGTGTTCTCATCTTAATATGCATACAACTCCTACTTGTGCTAACAAATGACAGGGCCTCATTCATCATTCAGTAAATACATCTGATATGCTTCAGAACAATGTTATCTTTCCTCACAATGATTTGTGATTTAAAAAGAATAGATCTTATTTGGACCCCGGTCTGTTTGCATGCCCTTTCTTTTGTATATTTAAGGGGTGAATAGTTGCATAAGGAAATAAATGGCTTCCAGTCCTTGGCATTTGATGATACTTCTGGATCTCTTTATTTGTCTCAGTTTCATAAATTGTTTTGTTTATCTGGTTTTTCTAAACCAGAGATTTATTTTCTAATTGAAATACACAGGTGCCAGAGGCCACTGGGTAGGGCTGTGTTAACTCCAAAAGTTAAATTAGCCTTTAGTTGTTTTGGAGGAGATGTGTTGATCTTTGAATAAATAGCTCTTGGGCGGTGCCTGTGGCTCATCGAGTAGGGTGCCCACCCCCTATACCGAAGGTGGCGGGTTTAAGCCCGGTCTCCGCCAAACTGCAAAACAGAAAAATAGCTGAGCGTTGTGGTGGGCGCCTGTGGTCCCAGCTACTCGGGAGGCTGAGGCAAGAGAATCGCCTAAACCCAGGAGTTGGAGGTTGCTGTGAGCTGCGTGACACCACGGCACTCTACTGAGGATGATAAAGTGAGACTTTGTCTCTAAAAAAAAAAAATAGCTCTTGAGGAAAGCCTACTATATCTTTGACAGAAATTTCAATTCAAAAAGCAGCTCTCTGACACTTGCTGTGTTGGGACATAGGCACAGGTTGGGAAGGGTCGGGTGGCGAGGATATCACACAGTCCCTGCTCTGTGAGCATTCAGGTTTATCTTGGAGAATCAGGATAAATACGTAAGAAACAAGTAGAGAATTTTGCAGCAATAGATACCAGTGTTCTCAGGCTCAGCACTATTGACACTTTGGGCTGGATAATCCGTTGTTGTGGGGGGCTGTCCTCTGCATTGTAAGAGGGTTGGCATCCCTGGCCTCTACTCACTAAATGCCTTTAGCATTCACTTCCCAGTTGTAACAATCAAAGATGTCTGCAGATAATTGTCAAACATCCCCCGGAAGCAGAATCCCCCCTGGTTGAAAACTGCTAATGTAGATTATAAACCACCTCTCAAAAGAATGTTACAGGGGCCACTGGTAGCCCAGCCCGGGAGCCATGTAGGGAGGGAGGCTCTGAAGCTTTGCGAATGGTCATCAATCTCCACTCTCTGTGGAGAGAATAAATGTTTACACATGTATGCACACTGCTTTGTGCAAATGTGTAAAGTTACTGGTGTGTTGAAAAAACTAAAAATATCTTGAAAACTGTTACTGGATTCAAAATAGCTTTCAGCTATTTTGTGTTTTCTTATTCAGAAGCTCCTAAACATGTAACTGGCAGTGTCTAAGTGCCTGGTCTCTAGAGTGTGGGCTGTGGAGTCAGGCTGCCTGGAACCCATTACCTATTTGCTAGCTGACTTTGGGTAAGAGTCTTAGCCTTTCTGTGCTTCAGTTTTCCCACGGGTACAAACAGGAAAATATTTGTACTTAATTTAGAATCATTGTAAGGATTAAATGACAGAGTACATGTTTGGCTTCCAATATAGTGAGTTATATGTAGTCAACCTTAAAAAAATGGAAGCTATTGGGCGGCGCCTGTGGCTCAAGGGAGTGGGGCGCTGGCCACATATGCCGGAGGTGGCGGGTTCAAATCCAGCCCTGGCCAAAAAATGCAAAAAAAAAAAAAAAAAAAGCTATTTTTTTTTTCTTTTGGAGGATATGCAGTTTTTTGATTCTCAAATCCTGGAAACCTTTACTTTGTTTTTTTTTTTGAGACAGAGTCTCATTATGTTGCCCTTGGTAGAGTGCTGTGGCGTCACAGCTCACAGCAACCTGAAACTCTTGGGGTTAAGCAATTCTTTTGCCTCAGCCTCCCAAGTAGCTGGGACTATAGGCACCCGCCACAACACCCAGCTACTTTTTGTTGCAGTTGGTGTTGTTTAGCTGGCCTGGGCTGAGTTCAAACCCACCGGCCTTGGCGTGTGTGGCTGGCGCCGTAACCACTGTGCTACGGGTGCCAAGCCTACTTTGGGTTTTTAAGTGCTGTGAGACCAGAATAGAAGGAGTGGGGAGACCCTCCTTGAACTGGATGGTAGATATATATTTGCATACTATTCAGTATCTAGTTGCTTCGGCCAGGGCCATAGGAGGTAAGGAAAAAAGGTCTAAGCATTTCTAACTTTGCAGACTAAGTGAAATGAATGTGATGGAACAGACTCTAAGGTGACCTCATGATTCCTGTCTCCTAGATTCATGCCTGTTTGTGATCCCCCCACCCTTGAATGAGGACAGGCTCTGTGACTATCATTCAGAACACAGCAGAGGTGACTGTACGTATGTGATTATGTTGCATGGTATTATAATGCCTGGCTTGAAAGGAGAATCTTTTTCTTGCTAGTTTCAAAGAAAGGTGCCATGTTGTTAGCTGGCTATGGAAAGTAATTTGTAGCAAGGAGTGTAGGGTGACTTGCCATCAAGAGCAAGCGAGAGACTGAGGCCTTTGGTCTGGCAGCCTACAATAAAGTGAATGCTGCCAACAACCTTATGAGTGAGGAAATGAAGCCTTCTCCACTCAAACTTCAGATGAGAACCCAGCCCTGCCTCTGCCCCTTGGACTGCAGAGGAGCCCGCTAAGTCTTACCTGGACTCCTGAGCCGTAGACACTGTGAGATAATAAATGTGTGTTTCTTTAGCTGCCAACTTTCTGGTAATATCCTTATGTAGTAATAGATAACGGATACAGTGAGTGTAACACAGAGACACAATGACTACGAGCTCTCACCAGACAAAGATGGTTTAAACTCAACATGTTCAACTCTGAACTAGCCACCTTCCCCCAATCTTGTCCTGTGTCCCTGGATTAGGGAATGTTTACAGCATTGCTTCTCCACCATAACCAAACCACACACTTTGAGGTTGGCTTTGGCTCTTTCTTGTTCTTCCTTACTTGTCTCTAAATTGGTCCCAGATTTCTATTGTCTCTCCCAAGTGTCCATTGACTTGATTTCTTCCTTCTCATTCCCCTATCCCTATCTTAGATTAGCTTTCAGTGTTTCTATCCTGGACAACTGCAGTATTTTCTTGACCTACCTCCTCGCCTCCAGGCTAAACCTAGTTCCAGTCTGTTATCTCTATTGTCTCCAGATTTTTTTATTTTTTAGACGCAGAGTCTCACTATGTCACCCTCAGTAGATGTCTCCAGATTTTTATTTTTTAATGTCAGTCAGACATGTAATTCCTCTGATAATGAACTTGAGTGCCTTTCCATTCTCTTCAGGATAAAATATAGAGATCTCATCATGGCTTGCAAAGCCCTGTCCTTGAAAACCTCTCTATCCCTCTCTACCTTTCCTTGGTTATTCCTCATTTCGAGACTCACACGTCACCTCCCAAAAGCCTTGCTCGACATCTCCTCCCCAAGACTCAGTTCCTAGGGTCCCTGAGATGTACCCAATTATGAGTTGGATGTAGTATTAATTGACCTATTCCTTATCTGTGATTTCCCAGCAGATTGTAAACTTCTTAAGGGCAGGGACAATGTCTGATTCCCTACAGTCTCTCCGGCTTCTGGTGATGAACCACCGTAGGGGCTTACTAACTGTTGCATGCAGAGATATATGCACGCTATGCCCGTGTGAATGAATGGATGGATCAATACACAGTGCAGAGCTACTGTGCTACACTAGTTTTCTAGGCACCCTGCCACCTCCTCCAACAAACCTCCCTGAAATAGTCCTCTTACCTTTCTGGGTGTGAACTTCCTTCCTCTTCACATCTGTTGCATCAAGTGTGATTCTGCAGAATTTAGAAAAGAACACATAACGAACTGCTTGGTTTTCTGGGTTGTTCGTTTTCCTTTTAATCTTGTATCTTTTTGCTTCCCCTCTCTCTCTCTTTCTCTCTTTCTTTTTTTTCTTTTCTTATAAGTAATGATACCCTGCCTGTATCATTGCCATGGGTAAACTTTTCAGGGTTATGGTCTATAAATGAAAATTTGGTACAGTGATTTTCCCTTTGCTGATCTTACTGAAAGTTATGTTATCTCAAATATTAGAGGAAAGAAAAAGGAATAGTACAAATTGTCTGTCATTTTATGTCCTCTAGAAGTCTGGTTTGTTTTCCTTCTCAGTACTGTGTCAATTGTTTTGGTAAGGGCAGTCATTTGACCTGTCAAAATAACCCCTGGTTTTGTCTTCTACCAGGAAAGACTTTTCCTTTTCTTTTGTTTTCAAGATTTGCTCTATTTCTCCACCTGTTAAATGGGGGACATTAGGCTTCTCAGGCTGCTATAACAAATACCACAGGCTGATATCATTCAATCATATCATTCTTTTTCTTTTCTCCCTCTCTCCCCCTCTGCTTCTGCCTAGGCCAGGCTTTGGAACAGGTGGATCTGAATCAATTCTGGCTCTGCTCCTTCCTAGCCAAGTGACTTTGGGTTTGAAGTCTCTACACTTCTGTAGCCTCACCTGTGCAATTGACATAATGCCCAGTTCACAGGGTTGCTGAGAGGGTTGAATCAGAGAAAGCAGGTTAAAGCACTTTGCACCAAACCTTTAAGTGTAAGTCCGTGGTAAACCTCAGCTGCTCCTCCAACAGCTGTGAGACTAATGTTATTTTTGCCACTTTGGATTATTTCTTCTTTTTTTTTTCCTGTTGATCTGTACTTTCCTCTGGCCAGTTTCTTCGGGCCTTCCAACATGTAGCACTGTCCCTTCAAGGCCCGCTTCGAGCACTGGGCTCCTCTTCATTTCTTTAAAACGTCTCTTTCTCTTCAGCGTATTGTGTCTTCGCCACTTGTGCTGGCATGTCACAATATATATGTCCTTGTTTTTCCAAGTGTCTTTGATTTGTCTTCATACTGTCTTCGTACTGAAATTTCCTGAATCTGAACTGTGAATTTTAAGATTAACCAGGTTGGTTAGAATTTTGTGTAAAATAAGGAACAACAGACTGAAGGTCCAGTAGTTCTCCGAGGAGTTCTCAGGGCATGGCCTGCCATATGAATGTGGTTCATATGCCAACCATGTGAGCTCTGCAGAGCCTTTTATAAATTCCTTTATGGCTCCTGGAGAGTGAGCGTGTGGGTTTTAGATAGGCCAGGTTTTATTGAAGTGAAACAAAAAAATTGGCTGTGACAATTTTTTTTTCCTTCTGCGGTAATAACACACAAGGACATTTGGGCTAAGGAATAAGAAATTATATGCCCCTCCCCCTAAACTCTAGCATTCACCCACTGGCCGGTGCATTTCACGTTGTTCTGGGCTGTTAGACATTCCAGGCGGCAGGTACCATACTGCTTTGGAGCTTGCTCTGAGGCTGATAAAGTATAGTTGGGAAATGTAGCTAAACTTTTAAAAGGGCATGGTTTTCAAGTTCACATGTGGTAATTATAGAGCCAGTGCGTCTTTCCCTTGCAGACTGGATAATTGTACATAGAGGGTTGTAGGGGGGGTTAAGTGGGTGTGTGCCCTTCTGGGTACCCAAAGGGTTGGCTTATTCAAATGACTCCTTCTCTGTTTCAGAGCCTTAGGTGTTGGGGAGATGAGCAGAGGGTAATTTATCACCAGATCAAGCCCTAATTTCATTGTCACCATTTTGGTGTGTGTATACCAGTCCTACTCTATTTGTGTCATTTAGAACTCTAGAACAAACTGTTCTGTAAATATTACTTAAAAAATAATGTTGTGCTACCACTCCTTCTAAAATAAACTTTAAAAGCTTTGCTTTAGAGAGCTATTTTCTTCTGTTAATTTTTTTTTTAAAGTTGAATCCCAGATTATCTGAGAGTTTAAATCAGGTAGTATCTTCTGTTATGCAACTCTTTCTTTTTCCTTTTCTTTCATTTTGGTGGTGTCTTGAAAAAATGCTAGGAAAAAGAATCCTGTTTACTTTTGGTTTGCTGTTATTGGTCAGAGCTGTGTAGGTAAATATTAGGGAATAGTTTTAACCATCAAATCTTTGCCAAGAAAATGGACTATGTTGGATGCATTTGGGGCTGGGAAGTAGTGGATACAGGCAAGTTTTATTCAATCTGCACAGGGTATTAAAGAAAATTGAGTCAATGTTTAAAAATCTGGAGATTTCATATAGAAATCTTGGTTTATTTATTTATTTATTGGACCTCTCTTGAAAAACTGAAGCTGGCATCAGGACACACACTCTGGATTCCTTACTGGCCCCACCGCTCACTGTTTCTCTCTGACTCCGAGGCTGAAGGTGTTGGAACACGATGGCTGGAGTCCCAGAGTTCCAACTGGGATTGTCTGGCTGGGTTTCTTGCCTTTCTTTGGAGGGCATTTCAGTTTGTAATGTCTGGCCTGAGGAGCCCAAACTCTCCTAAAGGTCATATTTTTTTGAAGAATGGTTCTTAGACTTTTTTGATGGACAATCAGGAGGGAAGGAAAAAGGGAAGAAAACCAAAGAGATTGGAGGAGCAACTAAGGGTATAAGGAATTTAGGGAAAGGAAGCTCTCAGAGAGTCAGGCCTGGGAACATTTGTAGTATTTGAGAATAGCAGATGGGATTTTAAGTAAAATTGAGAATTATGTGTCTACTCCATTGTGTTCAAAAACTACAAACGAGGATTTGGTTTATTTTGAAATTGCCAGATATCCGTCTGAGTTGAGTCAGGAGACAAAAACCACAGCAATTATTCCAATAGATAGTATTTAATATTTAAAATTATTAACCAGATATTGGAGAACTGAGAAGGCGACGAGAAGACTAAGGTATCAACGAAAGGTATCCTGGGGTTAAGATTATTAGAATGTAGAAGCTTGTAGTAAGGGCCAGGTGGGACTGAACTTGTATCTCTGAGATGGTGAAGGCGCTGCTGGGGCCTCTCCGCTCGGGCTGGGACCCAGACTTCTGAGAGGGGAGTACTGCCCAGCTGGTGTTGGTCCCTGTAAACTCAGGTAAGGGGCATAGGCAGGGGCCTAAGCCTTGGGAAGAGGCAAGCTGGGATTGGGGTCTCTGACAGGGTAAGTGAGAAGGTTCCAGAGAGACTGTAACCTGGATTCCCCCACTGCCAAAGGAAAGAAGTGGCGCTCCAGGAGCGAAGATTTATGGCTGGGCCACGCCCACAGGAGCACAAAGCCAATAGGAATCTCACAAGAAGAGTCAGGCCACGCCTCCCTGCTCTAGCCTCACAGCTCTAGGCAGAACCTACCAGGGAGCTGCTGGCAACGCAGAACAAATGTGGTTCATAGCGGGCCTCCCCTCCCCCACCCTCAGCATATCAAAGACGGTATTGAAGGGTGAGTTTGGAGCTGGGAGTCAGTAGTTTAATCCCAAAGACACGTTGTCCTTTCAACCATTATAGTACCTTGACTTGTGGAGAGCTTTACAAGCACTACACAATTGTGCACCGTTCTAATTTTCTAAGCTTAAATTAATAGAGAGTAGAGTTTGGTTGTTCCTGTGGTCTCCAGTTTTCCATATCGACTAACACCAGTTTCCAGCTTGGGATTTAAGTGCTGATTTCTTTACAGTATATCCAAAGGCAGTATTTGCTATAGTTTGAATGCGTCCCCTCAAATTCATGTGTTGGAAGCCTAATCCCAAATACAACAGTGTTGGGGTTCCTGAAGGGAGATGGTTAGGTCAGAAAGGTTCCACCCTTGTGAGTGGATTAATGGTAATTCTAAAAAGACTCAAGGTTGTGAGATCTCTTGCTCTCCCTTTGTGGGATGATAGGGAGAAGGCTCTCACCAAATGCTGGCCTGTTTATACTTGGCTTCCCAGCCTTCAGAACTCTGAAAAATAAATTTCTTTTCTTTACACATTACTCAGTCTGTGGTATTCTGCTAGAGCAATACAGAACAGACCAGGCAGAATTGCTGTGGGGGTTGACAAACTACAGCCCATGGGCCAGCTATGGCCTGCTGCCTGTTTTTGAAAATGAAGTTTTATTGGAATATAGCCATGACCATTCATTTATCAGAAAATATTTGCAAACTCCTTCTCTGGTGTAAATTTCAATTTTTCTCCTTCCTTCCTTTTTTTTTTCATTTTCTTTAGTTCTGGTTTCAAACAGAGGACTGTGGTGCATAATTTTAGAAAAGCAACTCTCATAATTACAAACACCAAACACCTAAAGGATAGGCCTTTATTTGAAAAAATATTGCCCTTGACGTTCTTGTGAGTGCCACCAAAATTTACCTTGGTTTTCTGAGAGGAAAAATGGAAAAATATGGGTAATTTTCCAGACTTGCTGATAGAACCAGATAATGCCATCTTTTTCAAGGCCTGATCTCTAGCACACACATATTGCTTTGTGACTGTGGGCAAGTCAACTAAACTCTGAAATGACTTTTCACAGAGCTGCACCGAAGACTAGAATTTTCCTTTTGTCCCTCTAGTTCCTGAGTCTGTATTTCCCACCCTCATCCCTTTCCTGAGCTGTAGCCTGCACATGCAGTTGGCTTCTAGATGGCATGCTTGTTTGTCCTACAGATGTGTCCAATTTAACACATTTTTGATGGATGTTGCTGCCGACCACTGGGCTATTTCTAGGTTACTTATAGGAGAATTGCAACTTGCCTAACCCTTGAAGCTAGGTATAATCATATCTACTTCTGGCCAGTGTGACGGGAAGTGGTATGTATCACTTCTGCATCAAAGTATTTAATTATCAGGGTGTGACTCTTCAGCACTCCCTTTTCCTGCTTTTGTCACTGTCAGCTTGGGTCCCAGTAGGAAGCCTCCTGAAGTACCATGGCAATATAGCATGGGTGAGTATTTAGCCTTTGTTGTTTAAATTACTGCACTTTGGGGATTGTCTTTCACCACAGTTTATTTAATTAATTAATTAATTAATTAATTTTGTTGTTGTTGTAGTTGTCATTGATGTTTGGCAGGTCGGGGCTGGGTTTGAACCTGCCAGCTCTGATGTATGTGGCCGGCACCCTAGCCACTGAGCTACAGGCCAATCACAGTTTATTTTAATCTGGCGTGTCCAATATAGTGTCTAAGCAGAATTTATGTTATCTTTCCCTCATGTCTGCTATCTTCTTTGTTCCTTAGGCCATAGGATAGCACTGTTAGAAATTTACCTGCCAAAAACCTGGGAATTACTTTTTTCTTTTCTACTTCTCTTGCTCTCAATATCCAGTTGATGCTCAGATTTTTCATCTTCTATTTCCTTCATAACAGTTATATCATACCTCTCTGTCAAGTCCCACTACTATCGTTTTGTTTTGGGGTGTATAACCTCTCACCTGGAATATTCTATCTCACCCTTTTTATAATCTTATCCCAGCCTTATCCCATCTCCTATTGGATGCCAAAGTTGGGTCTGGTCCCTTTAATTCTCAGAAATCTTCATGGGTTCCATGCTTTCCCCAAGAGAACATCAAACTCTGTTTGGGCAAGATGCTCCATGATCCAGCAGTCTCCCCAGGACCTGCTCTGTAAATGTGCTGTCCATACTGAACTACCTTTTAATATCCTTTGCTCAGAAGGACCTTTCTTTCTGTCTGCCTATCAATCTCTCTTTTGTGTCTTCAAGTTTTAGTTCAAGAGCTCCCTCCCCTTTGAAGCACTTTTTGAATTTCCCAGGTGCACGTTCTTTTCTCAATATTCTTTGTTCTTTGTACAAACTTCTTTGCATATACCGACATATTAAACGTAATTACTTACATGCCTGGTTCTCTTACTAGACTATCATCTTCTTTCTCAGTTCTGTTTCCCTTTTTTTCCAAGTAATTGATAAAGTATCTATCACATAGGTAATTGTAATTATTAATGAATAATTTATTGTTATTTTTAATAAGATAATTATTTTTATGAAATAAAACATGACTAGTTAAGTTCAATAACACAGATTATTAAGACTACAGTTATTTATTCTTTTTGAGGTGATGATGGCATAATTTTAAGAATCAAAAGGCTTAGGTAACTAAAATGATTTTCACATTCAGTGAATACTTACTATTATTTTTATTACAAAAAGATAAGAGATATTATTTTTTTGCATTCCCTTACATAGTTATCATTTATTTGTAATGAGAATAACTTAAAAGTTACTCTGTTAACAATTTTTAAGTATACAATACATTGATATTAAATATAGTCGCTGTCTTGTATAAATAAGTGTAGCTCTCTGGAACTTATTCCTGCCCTCCCTCTGAAATTTTGTATCCTTTAACCATCATCTCTCTGTTCCTTCCCCCTAACCTCCACTGCAGAACCTGGTAACCATCATCCTACTCTGTTTCAATGAGTGTGATTTTTGTAGTTTCCATATATCAATGAGATGATGTAGTATTTATTTTTCTGAGCCTGGCTTATTTTAATTAACATCATATCCTCCATGTTCATCCATGTTATTGAAATGACAAAATTTCTTTTTTTTTTTTTAATGACTAAGTATATTCTATTGCCATTTACTTTATCCATTCATCCATCAACAACACTTAGGTTGACTTCATATCATGCATCTTGTGCAGAATCCTGCAATGAATAGGGGAGTGCAAATCTCTCTTTGATATTATAATTTCATTTCTTTTGTATATGAAAGGACTCTGTAGTGGGATTTTTTTTTTTTTTCTAGTTTTTGGCTAGGGCCAGGCTTGAACCCACTCACCTCTGGTATATGGGGCCAGTGCCCTACTCCGTGAGCCACAGGCACCACCTTGTGGTGGGATTTCTTGATCATATGGTTAGTTCTGTTTTACATTTTTGAGGAACTCTCTTACTGTGTTTCATGAAGTCTGCCAATTTACTTTCCTACCAACGGTATACAAAGGTTCCCTTTTTTTCCACAGCCTCACTTGTTATCTTTTATGTTTTTATAATAACCATTCTAACAGATCAGAGATGATCATCTCGTTGTTTTAATTTGCATTTCCCTGATAATTAGTGATTTTGAGCATTTTTTCATATACTTTTTGGCCATTTGTATGTCTTCTTTTGAGAAATATTTATTTAGGTCCAGTGTCCATTTTTTGAGTTATTTGTTTCATTGCTAGTGAGTTGTTTGTTTGAGCCTCCAATATAGTTTGGATATCTCCTTATCAAATGTATGACTTGCACGTTGTCTCCGAGTCACCTTCCCAGGTGGGGTAAGAGGTAGATCTTGGACATAGTAAAGACAATGAGACTCTGAAAGCCGTGCTGAGTCTCTTTCTTCTCCCCTTGATCTTGGTAGAGCCAATAGGGTGATTGTCTCTTCACTCTGTTGATTATGTTCTTTGATGTTAGGAAGCTTGTTAGTTTTATATAATCCCATTTCTGTATTTTTGTTGTCTGTGCTTTTGGGATCTTATCAAAAATGTCAAGCAGGGGAGGGGAAGCTGTGGCCTTCTGATTTTAAGATTATTCTTTTTTAAGCACAAAAGGGGAGAAGAAAAGCTTCATCTTTCTCTGCTGCTCCCCTTTTAATAAAAGGATCTGTGGAGGGAGGGTAATTGCTGGGACCATACCTACGGTGCATGTTAGAAGGGTACAGGTGACTTACTGAATGCAGAATATAAAGGTCCTAACATAGTAACTAAGAAAATGCCATAAATGCTGTGTTAACCAGTTTGATGAAAATATTTCAGATTGTATATGAAACCAGCACATTGTACTCCATGATTGCAATAATGTACACTGCTATTATTTAATAAAAAAGTAAAATAAAAGGATTTGTTATGTAAAATTTGGATTTGATCAGAGGCCCTACTTAAGGACCAAGAAGGCTACAAGTTTCCCTAAGGCTGTAGGTTCCCAATCCCTAGATGGAGCTTTTCCCCCTATGTTTTCTTTCTAGTGACTTTATAGTTTCAAGTTTGTTATAGTTTAGATATTTGACCCTTTAAAACTCCTATTGAAATTTGATGCCTTGTGTTAGAGATAGGGCCTAATGGGAGGTGCTTGGGTCAGGGGGCTAGATCCCTCATGAAAAGCTCCGTGCCGTCCAGGTAGAAGTGACCAAGTTCTTGCTGTGTTACTTTCATAGCAGCTGACTGTTAAAAAGAGCCTAGCACCTCCCTCCCCTTTCTGCTCTCACTGGGTGATCTGCACATGGGCTTCCCTTCACCTTCTACCACAAATGGAAGCAGCAAGAGACCCTCACCAGAAGTTGAGCACATGTTGGCCCCATGATTTTTGTACAACCTGCAGAACCGTGAGCCAAACAGACTTCTTTTCATTATAAATTTCCCAGCCTCAGGTTTTCTTTTATAGCAACACAAAATAGACTGAGACAAAATCTATGTTTTCAAATCTATTTTGAATTGATTTTTATACATAGTGTGAGATGAGGAGTATTATTTTAATAATCACATTGAATTGGTCATTATCAGTTTTTAAAATGTTCCAGTTGGCAAGTAGAGAGTTAAAAAATACTAACACAGTCATGGAGACCACACTTTAGTCATTTTAATCTCTAAAAATATGTTAGCAATTCAGAAAGGGCAGCTCTTTTAATATACATAGTGTGTCTTTTTTATCCAAAGTGTTGCACTGAATTCTGTTGCACAGAGATTTTTAGTAACATGAGAAACCAAAGTAAAATGGACAAAATGTACCAAAAACCTCAAAAAATATTCATATCCTATGACCCAGTGAGTCATCTTCTGGGATGATGTCCCTTTGGGTATTTTTGGCCTTTCCAGGTGGCATAAGTGAGTCTTGGAAATAGTCAAGACAGTGACTCTGAAAGCTGTACTGGGCCACTTTCTTCTTCTTGGTCTGGGCACAGTCAACAGGAAGGCTGCTCAGTACCTCATACTTAATAAAGCTTGCACACTCCGAGACATTTGCCAGATTACATGCCTGTGTGTGCTCAGCTATCCTGTGATATTCCTAAGTGTGGGTGTGCATGTGGGGAGCAGATCATCTGAGATGGTGGAAGCTTCAGGACTGCTCTGATGCCCTTTCTTCTTATAAGCTGGCTGCAGAACCTTCCAGCTGAGCCCTGCTGCTAGTTTCTGCACAATTCTCATTATTCTTACCATTGTTCTCTTTCACTCTCTACCTGCATAGCCATCTTCTTTGTATGAATGTCTCATTGTTTTTGGACTAGACAACCTCACCTCACCTCTGCAGTCCCCCAGTGCTATTTTCTCTTTCACTATATGTGATGAAGACCATCATCAGCAAATGATGGTCTTCATAAACCAACCATTTTCCTGGAACAGACAGAATGAACCATAGAACATGAATTTTACTTTTATAGCCCCCTGCAATTTCAGCAGGTGGTGTTTGTCTGAATGCTTACTTTTATAGTCCGACTGTAAGCTCCCTGAGGGTAGAGCCCTGCCTCTTTATTTTAGTGTTGTGTCTTCAGGGCCTGATGCCCTATAAAAGCTGTTGAGTGAATGATTGAATGAAAGGCATCAAAGGCAAGCCTGTATTCAGACTTTGTTGTTTTCAGGAAATATAAATGAGATCCTTGCAGTGCAGCTTGATGTTGTCAGTGACCTTGCTGGAAAGTGCATGCAAATTAGGAACTGGTATGTTTGCTTTTCAATGATGCGTCCAACAAGGGTTTGTTGTACGTCCACCTACTTCTCCTATATTATGTGCTGTACTTAGAATTAGGAAAACATATCCCTGTCCTTGAGACATCTAATGGTGAGTAGAAGATAAAGTATTGGCATGTAATAGACACTCAGTCCTTGTTGAGTGAAGACCCACTATAACCAGGGCACAATGGAATTAACTGATGTTCCATTAATGGAAATGCTCCAATTCTGATTTCTTACTTGCTTGGGGTTAATGGTGTGATCAGGGTGGGTAGCCACTAGAAAAGAAGCTACTGAGGAAATAACTAATTAATAAATCCATTTTCATAGTACTTGAGTGGTATGTTGGTAGTCCACTCTTTATTAAAGGGTGTCATTTTCTCCCTGTCACTCCTTGTGGATTTGGTGCCAGGGGTGGGGGCAGCTCCTGGCTTTTCACCCTGAGTGATGGTGTAGGCATTGATTGAAGACAGACTTTAGGGCATGTGGGTACAGTAATTGTAAGCTTTGTGCTCAACAGACCATCTGAAGACATGTTGCTGTCAGGTGGCCTCTGCCAGGGCGGTGGAGGCATGGTTATGCTCCAGGGCTAAAAGACTCAAGTGGCCAGCTTACCCTAGGTTATTAAATATTCTAAGAGGCCTCTGGTCCTTTTTTCATGTTTGCTTTCTGTGCTTTTCTTCTTGCCACTTTGCCCAGGAAATATGCACGATGAAATCCTGTTTATTTTACAAATGTAAAAGGTTATTTTGTTTAATGTGGTATTTGAAATACCCATCTGCCTCTCTCTGCCTGTTTACCCTGGTGAGCCCTAGGAGCACAGACATAGGTTGGTGAGGAGCGGGGGCTATGCAGTCTGTTCTTTGGGGAAGAAAGAATGTTAAATTTCAACAGAAAGGATTATTGAAATAAGTAATCCCTTCTTTGTTATTGAATTCTTTAGGCTGGTATTATATTGTACCTTCTGAATGCAAGCAACAGAATTTGCGAAGCTAACAAGGACATGATTTTGGTGAAGAAATGAAATTTGTGATTAAAAAAACAACCTGCTTGGGGCAGCGCCTGTGGCTCAAAGGAGTAGGGCATTAGCCCCATATGCCAGAGGTGGTGGGTTCAAACCCAGCGCCCCGGCCAAAACCCACAAAAACAAAACAAAACAAAAAAACCTTGCTTTACAATAAGGAATACTAGTTCAATTTAGAGCACTCTGTGTGTGGTCTAATGTTTGCTGTTGCTTTGTTCAGTGAATATTACTGGTGCACATACTGAAAGCCAGACACTTTTGGCCCTCCATGAGCTTACAGTGTTTTCGGAGAGGTAAAAATATCTAAAAATTAAAATTATATAATTTGATAATTATTGATAAAACGCTTATCATGGTTCAGGCAATGGAGACCAGTGGTTAGCAGGATTTGTGGAGTTTAGGAAACTGTTGGGGAAATGTTCACAGTGGAGCCTCTAACAGAGCCTGGTGTGGTGTTTGTGTGTGTGTGTATGGGGGGAAGAGAGACCAACCTTGAAAGGCTGACCAAAAGAAATGGTTTTCTTAAGGACAAATCTCAGTGACTGCAGTTGAGGGATAAGGAACATTTAGCGTGAAGGGGGTAAGCTTGGTATATAGTCTGGCAAGTATATAGATGTGACGTTTAAAAGGAAGGAATGTGATTAGCCTTGACTTGAATGGGGTCAGATGGAGGATCAGGCAGAGATAGGCTAAGGGGCTGGAACTTCTCTGGATTAAATGCCCCCTTCCTAGAGAACGCATTATTCCTCTGTGGGCTTAAAGAAAATGCTTATATGAGAGATCATTTTCTCATCCCACAGATCATTATTTCTGAGATTCTTAATGACATCTCTCTTCTCCACTCTATTCAGTTTTATATTCCATTGTATTCCTCTTTCTTCAATTAAGGGTTCTAAAAAGGGCTATGTCTAGAATACATGGATAAGTAATTGCTCCCTCCTTGGCAGTGCCTAACACAAATCCCACAGAAGCCCATGACATTTCTCTTCCCCTAGTAGAGTGTAAGCCCTTTGAGAGGAGGGGCTGGACTGTTTCATCTCCTTGTCCATCCTGGGGCTGGACTCGGTCTCATGATGAATGTGTGTTGACTGCTACACAGGAGCCTTCAAGGATTTGCGATGGGTTCTTTTGAAGTCTGTGGTTATGAAATCAACTTTTAAATAGAAATTGATAAGTGCTTAGCACAGTAGCTGGTATATGGCAAAAGTCTAATGAATGATAGCTTCCTGTCTATTTTAATCAAAAGCTACATCACTAGGGATGTTTATTATTATGGATCTCAACACTGAAATGAAATCGTGCTGTTTCCCTGTTACAGTCTTGGAGTTCTTGCATTGCTTGGTGGAGAGAAATGTGATATGTTTTTGGGACTCCAATAATTTATTATATGAATTTATTCTAAATTCTGTGATGATAATACGCAATACTGTTGGTTTAAAAATCCAGATAAGAAGGGGCTTGTGGCAGCATTTAAAAAATAGTCTGGGACATTTGAGCTAAAATGTCTGTGGGGTTGTTCTGAGCACAGATTGCTTGGAAGAGAGTGGTATCTCTGAGCAGCTGGTTTCTGAGAGGAAACCATGTGGAGGGGGAGGCAGGGCAGCAGGGCAGCAGGGTCGGCACTGCAGGTTTGCAGAATGCAGAATGATAAATGAGCAGGATCTAAGATCATTGTTAATGCAACCACATCCTTGCTTCCCTTTGCCTCCCAGCCTCTCCAGCCAGCCTGCAGAAGTGTCTGGCTGAGACGGCGGCCTGGCCTGCAGAAAGCACCTTCACAAGCCTCTCAGGTTGCCTTGTCCCTGAGATCTCAGACTGCTTGCACGTGGACTAGGGGTGGACGGTGCCCTGCTTAGGAAACAGACATAAGTGAACAGGAGGTTTAACCCGTGTTTTCGGGGATAATGAATGATTAGTAGCCAAAGGGTCACAATTAAGGGCGTTACCTTGGAGAAGCAATGTCTTGGAGGCTGAACAAATGACTCAGGAATTGATCTAACAGGATTAAAGGACCTTCTTGATAATGGTGGAATGATGCTTGGTGATAGGTACCTTGGTGGTCTCAGAATGGGAATGATCTGTCTAGTTTAGCTTTTTTCTGATCTCTCTAGCTTTAGCTTTTTTATTTTTTCCCCTCTAAAAGTTGGTAAGCTCATGACACAAGCCCTTCACAAATGGACGCTCTTTTATCTGTGGTGGGTGTTGCAAATGGGAACAAAAAATTTCTCATCCTAATAGGTAGTTATCTCTTCTCATGCTAGCAGGAAGCTGGACCCTTTGAGGATACTTTATAGCTCTGCACAAGCTCCTCTTTTCCAAAATGGAAGGCTTGGCTTCCAGGGGCTCTAGGCCCAGTGCGCTCCATTTTTAATTGGCAGAAATATCCCTTAAGCCAACAGTGATACATTGTGTTGTTCCCAGAATGACTTTCATTATAAGTTCCCAGAGCTCTCTGTCAGCCCCAACTGGTTCAACTTAGAGCAGCCTCTGTAAGATGGAGGAGGGTGGAAGGAGGTAGGAAGGAGGTAGGAAGAAGGTCTCCAATAATAGGTCTAATCCTTTTAAAATAATAATGATCTGTTACATTAAGTATTAATTGCAAATCTGTTTTAATTTTTAAATAACATTCAGTTCTTTAAAGATTTACACCAACTCATCTAAGCTCAATCAAATAAAATTTAAAATGAAGTATGATCAGTTTCTAGGTACTAGTCAGCGTGCAAAATTAGTTTCAATACTTTTTCCCCCCAAGAAGTGGGACATTTATTTTTAGGAGTTAGATGCTTTTTTTCCCCCTTATTGAAAACTCAACTCAGAAGGAGCACAGGTCTATCTTACGAGGAAGTCTGTCTACTTTATTGTTTTCTTGCAGACAGCAATAGGTTTTAACTTGTGCACCATCTAGAGAGAAAGAGATGCTTTTATCTATAAATCTGGCTTATTCTTGAGGCCAAGCTATAAAAGAATCTGTGGAGAGTATTTGGAATGTCTGCTTTACTGTTAAAAAAATTCCCTTGGTTGTCTTCTGGGCATGAGTTTGGTGCCACCTTGTGGGCAATTGCCAGACTATTATGCATGCCATTAAAAGAAAACTTGCCCCAAGGCAATTAATAATGCTCGAAAATATGCGCTGTAAATTAGTTAGATTTAAAAAACCTCCTCAAAACCTCATTGAGTCTCCCACTAGGTTTGCACAGCTTCATCTTAGAAGCAGTATTGCTGCCTAATTTCAGGAAACATCTGACTTTGTCTTAAGGGATTTTGATACCCTGCTGAGGTACCAGTGCTTTATTAAATGTGGAAAACTTGTTGGGATGTCTGTGTTCTTTTTCTAGACATGCATTTTCAATATATTTTAGCATTTTTTTTGAGGCAGAGTCTCACTCTGTAGCCCTCAGTAGAGTGCCATGGTGTCATAGCTCACAGAACCTCAAACTCTTAGGCTCAAGCAATCCTCCTGGCTCAGCCGAGTAGCCACCACAGCACCTAGCTACTTTTTTTCTATTTCTACTAGAGACTGGGTCTCACTCTTGCTCAGGCTGGTCTCGAACTCCTGAGTTCAGGTGATCCGCCCCTTTTGGCCTCCTAGAGTGCTAAGATTACAGGTTTGAGCCCCCTCTCCTGGCTGCATGGCTAGCTATTTTTATTTAATTTTGAGCTAAATATTAGATATCTATCAAGAAATATCTTTTTAATGTACAAAGTTGTGATTTAATAAAAAAATTAAAAAAGAAATATCTTTTTATTGGTAGCATTTAATACTGTTCGTGTTAGAGAGAATATAATAAAGTCAAAATGGTCAATATACCTCCAAGACTATAATGGCGTGTACAGGTATGAAAAATCCCTGTTAATTTATTTTAATAAAATCTAGATACTATGTTTGTATGTATTTACTAAATCATAGGATTTATGTACTTTTAATTAATAAGAGAACAAATAACATGTGCTTTATGATGCTATATTGCATTAGGACACCACTTTACCTAAGGCTTTTGGCAGATTCAGGGGTGCTGGGGTTATGATTTTTGACCCACTTTATCACACTTCTGATAACAGCCCTTCGAGGTTTGTAGACTAATCTTATTATCCTCATTTTGCTGGTGAAGACGGTGGGGCTGGAGGTGATGGTGGCTTGCCCTGGGTCGGAGACTTGGCAGTGACAGAGCAGGATTAGAACCCAGCTTTCCGGACAGCCGTTCTGTGGCTCTGAACCTTGCAGGGCTAAAGGGAGTTTTAGAGATTAAGGGTGCTAGAGATACGGTGGGGGTAGGGGCGAGGGAGAACGGGACAGAGATCTCTTCCTGCTGTCAGACAGTGGACTTAGAAAAACGTCTCCTTGATCTTTTAAAAGGGCAGTTAGACGCCTGGTTAAATCTTCCCCTGATTAAAGTTTTTCCAAGGCTCCCTTTGCCTGTATGATGAAGTTCACGGTTCCCGTGGCTTCTCTTGCCCATTGTACCGCACCCCAGCAGTACTCCCTCCAAAGTCCATTCTTACCTACCTGCCTCAGCGTGAGCTGTCCTTGTTGCCTTGACTGCTCTTTCTTCTTTCTTTTTCCTGCTCACAGGTCACTTCTCCAGAAGTCCTTCCCTCACCCTTCCCTTCTGTCCCTGAGTCTGGTTAAGGTGCACCAGCTCTGCCCACGTACTCCTGTAATGCTGTGTAACAGGTGATACGTCTATTTTCCTGATTAAACTACAACTTCCTTAAGAGGAAGACCTCATGAGATTCTCCTACTAGAACTGAGCGTGAGACCTGACCCATATCGCCATGCTGTAGCTGGAAAGAACAGAACTGAGGCTAAGTTGCAGAAACTGGGGCATTAGGGGTGGAACTGGGAACTCAAGTCTTCTAAAACCCTCTCCTTCCCACGCCAGGACCATTTCTCTTGGTGAGGCACCATTCTCAGGCCCTTCCCTTCTCTCTCTCCAACTCCCAGCCCTCACGCCTGCTTCTGTCAGCCGTATTTTGTCCCTCTGCAGACGTGCTTTCTCCATGAGACTGGTGGAAGTGGCCTCTGGAAGACCCAGAGTCGTTCTAGTAGCTTGTCAGCCTCAGGGAGAAAAGTGCTTCTCTCCCCCATCCCAATATAGATTTTAGGGGAGGGTGTTTGCCCTGCTTGGGTCATGTGCCCACTCCCAGAACAGTCTCTGTGTGTGGGCACTTTATACATATCGAACGAACGGCCCATGTGGCATTTCTCCTTGTTTCCCTCATTTCTTGCTTGTGCTAATTATAGCTTTACTCTTTGTTTTCATGTCATAAAAATGACATGCTACATGACAAGGGCTGGCCCTGGGTGTATCTTTTGAGACTGGGATGTAAAGGTTGGACAGTTTTATCAAGAAAGTCTTGGGGGGCAGGTCCACCTCCTCATCTCTCCCACATGCCCTCTTCCCCTCACACCCCCACTAGGATTAGGGCTCAAGTAGACAGATGCAGAAGCTCAGTTAGCTGCACAGAACACAGTCCTCTGAGGCGCCTGGAAAGAGGGCCTGGATTAGAAGGGGCAGGCAAGACTGATTGTTTTAAAACAATTTTATTGTGAAATATCATACAGCTATAGGAAGATGTAAACGTACAGCTTAATGAGTCATCGTGGCACACATGTAACCGTCATCTGGGTCAGCAAACAACCCAGAAATTTTCTATGTTCTTTCCAATCACAACCTCCTTCTTTTCCTGAAATCTAACCATTAGCCTGACTTCATGGTAATCTTCCTGCTTTTATTTATCCTTTTGCTACTTAACTATGTATTCTTTTTTGTTTTTTGTAGAGATAGAGCCTCACTTTATCGCCCTCGGTAGAGTGCCATTGCATCACACAGCTCACAGCAACCTCCAGCTTTTGGGCTTAGGTGATTCTCTTGCCTCAGCCTCCCGAGTAGCAGGGACTACAGGTGCCCGACGCAACTCCTGGCTATTTTTCTGTTTTTTGCAGTTCGGCTGAGACGGGGTTTGAACCAGCCACCTTCGGTATGTGGGAACGGCACCCTACTCGATGAGCCACGGGTGCTGCCCTATGTATTCTTTTTTTTTAATTTAAACCTTAAAAAAGTTTTTTTTTAGAGATGAGGAGGACTCACTATGTTGCCCACGCTGGTCTTGAACTTCTGCCTCAAGTGATTCTCCTGCTTCAGCCTCCCAAGGTGCTGGGATTACAGATGTGAGCCACTGTGCCCTACTGAAGTACATATTCTTAAACACTAGAGCTAATTTGCTTGCTTTTGAACTTTATACAGATGGAGCATCTAGTTTTATTCTTTTGTGACTGGTATCTTTCATTTACCATCCAGTTAGCAATATTCATTTTTTTTATTGAATGTAGCCATGATTTGCATCCTGTGGTTGGTATTCTATCATGTAAATATACCATAGTTTCATCATCTATTTTTCCATTCTGCTGTTGGTGGGTATGGGGTTGTCTTTAGTTTTGGCTATTATGGGCGATGCTGCCATAAGCTTTCCAGTTCTTTTCTCTTCAGGTACGTGGTCTGCACTTTACTCAGGTGTGCGCCTTGGAGCAGAAGTACTGAGGAATCTCTTCCCTATTAGTCAGCATGCCAAAAATTTTTCCGAAACGGGGAACCAATTTGCCAGCAGTGTTTTTTTCTCCCTTCTACCTTATTTGTTCCCCCATTTTGGTGGGATGGTGAGAATCACAGATGGAGAATAATCTTAACTGCCATTTATTAGGTGCTTACTCTGTAAAGATGTGCTACGTATTCATGGATGGTATATGAGGTCATCCTCAGAGCAACCCTGCGAGCCACGTGAAATTGTTCCCTCCATTTTTCAGAAGAGGATCCTGACGATTAGGGAGAGGTTGCATAACTTACTTAGGGTCATATATCCAATGTATGATAGAGCCAGGAACTACCCCTGGGCCTGATTATCTTTGACCTCACAGGCTGAGCTCTCAGCCTCTGCGCTGATCCGCCGGGGTTTTACCTGGTAGTCAAAGCCTGGGAAAGTGTGGTTTGGCACAGTGGATGTGTTACATGCTTCCTGCCACCAGATATGGGTCAAGCCCATTGGCAATTGTTCCTTTAAAGAAAGGTCCTATTTTCTAGAAGGAGGAAAAAAAGGTGGAAGAAAATGGGGTTTCTGGGGACTCTGAATCATTTAAGTCTCCTTTAGTATATCTGTCATTAGGGTCCAGTGTTAGCTGGTCTGGGTACTGAGACTCCAGGTCAAATTGTTTTTTGGGAAGTGTCACAAGACTGTGCCTTGACCCTATCAAAATTCCCGTGATATAAAATATTTGTGTTTTTCTAGTAAGACTTATGATGATGATTGATGAGTCAGTATTTAGCTTTTCTATTAAGGTTTTTTCTATTGCTGATAAAATTGAAATCTTAAACATGTAGAGAAATAGTATTATATAAACATTTTACAAGGCCCAGGTGGTGCCCATAGCTCAGTGGGTAGGGCGCTAGCCACGTACACCAAGGCTGGTGGGTTCAAACCCGGCCTGGGCCAGCTACGCAACAATGACAGTTGCAACCAAAAAACAGCCGGGCATTGTGGCAGGCGCCTGTAGTCCCAGCTACTCAGGAGCCTGAGGCAAGAGAATAGTCTAAGCCTGGGAGTTGAAGGTTGCTATGAGCTGTGAGCTGGGTGATACCACGGCACTCTACTAAAAAAAAAAAAAAAAAAAATTTACAAGGCCTCAGCACTGTCAGTGTGGACGTTTTCTTCCTTTTCATCGATATACCACAAAAGCTTTCCTACTGGTCAGCTGCTATGTCTGTATTTGTCATCATACCCCATAGGTTGTCCTTATGACAGCCAATAGGAATTTTTAATTTTAATTTTTAATTAGTTACTTAATTATTTTTTTAGAGACAAGGTCTTACTGTGTTACTCAGGCCAGACTTGAAGTCTTGGTGGGTTCAAGCAGTCCTCCCACCTCAGCCTCCTGTAGCTGGAACTGTAAGTGTGTGCCATCGTGCCTGGCCAGCAGGAATCTTTTTAAAAGACCTAAATTGCTCGACTGTCTTCTCATCAATGATTTGGGCCTGCCATTCTTACTCTACTCTTTCCCTCTTCTATGCTCCAACCACAATATTTAGCCATGTTCCAGGTATCATTAAAATAATTATATTGCACAGAAATCATTATTCCTTTTTTACATAGGAAGCACAGAGAGGTTTAAGTAACCTGCCCAGGGTCATACAGCTAGCCAAGTCAGGCAGAGCTGTGATTCAAACCCAGGTCTGCTAATCAGTACCTTTAATACATACCACTCCTTGCCTCGAGGTTTCCCACGTGGTGTTCTTTTTATCTGGGGTGCTCTGCCCCTCTCCCTTCCACCCCCAATTTAGCATTTCCTTCCCTTCAGAGCCCAGATTCAGCATACTTGATTGAACTACCTACAAACTTTAGGTAGATCTTAGGGCAGATACTTTTGCATTTACTTATGTTCTAACATCTTGCCGTTATGATCACTTATGGACTGTCTTGCTCTCCCTTGTAGACTGTAAGCTCCCTGAGGGCTGGAGCCCGCCCACCCTGTTCACCCCAGGAGTGTCCTGCATACTTGGCACACAGCGCGGACTTTGCCTGTTCATTCAGTGAATGAATGAATGGAAGGGCAGCTCGCAGCAGAGTGGGGCGAAAGTGTTGTGCTTCTGTCCCCAGATACATTTTTCAAGGAAGCCCTAACTTAAATGAACTCACCTTCTAATTATTGTTTAAATGGTTTTTTTGGTCTGATGCCCGATTGATTTGGAGTTTTAATATATATTTTTAGTTCTCAGCCTATTTTCTTCAGGCTTTACCTTATAATTTACAAAGCTCCATTAATGAGAGTCATCTTGCTCATGGTATCGTATTTCATCTTCTGGGTTATGGGTCACTAATTGCACTTAGGCAAAACGTCCCAATCTATAGATAGCATGTACTGGGGTTGCTGCTTGTCCGGATACTCTCCCCTCCATTTTCTTTTAAATCACAACTTTCTCAGTTGACTCAAAACAGTTGTTTTAGTCAAGGATGTGTGAAAATCATGACCTCTTTTTGGTGAAATCATGGAAAAATTGCTGCTGACAACTATGTGTGTATTATAGGCCCGTTAAGTGCTAGCTCAAGATGGTGGGACCCTGAAATAAAATGAATTTTTAGTGGATTCTTTAATTGTGCACATGTTGAACAGTTTTCTTATATTAACTAATTGAATAGACCATCTACCAGCCTGTTAGAAGTCACTTCTTAACCTAATGTGTTAGTATAAACTTCTACCCTTCAATTTTTTTTTTTTGGAGACAAGAGTCTCATTTTATTGCCCTTGGTAGAGTGCCGTGGCATTATAGGTCACAACCGCCTCGAACTCTTGAGCTCAAGTGGTTCTCTTGCCTCAGCCTCTCAAGTAGCTGGAACTACAGATGCCTGCCACAATGCCAGGCTAGTTTTCCCATTTTTAGAGGTGAGTTTTGCTCTTGCTTAGGCTGTTTTAAAACTCCTTAGCTCAAGCTATCCACCCACCTTGGTCTCCCAGAGTGCTAGGATTACAGCTGTGAGCCACTGTCCCTGTCAATTATATAGATTTTTATATTCTAATCCTATAAGCTTTGCCTATATTCAAATTTTTATGTGAGATTTTTATCATCTATTTCATCATCAGTATCAATCAGCTTAGCAACTTATCAAATGTTTTTTACTCTTCCAGTAAGTAAGTTTGTCTGGCATGTTCTTGCCCTAGTCTTTTGGAAACAAAGCAGTATTCCCTCCCAGCACCCCATGAAATGTTTGTTCATGATTCTGGCTTAACATTTGTGTGGTTATAATTATTAGAGACACGAAGAATGTGTAAGTCAGGATAGTGTTAGTTGCAAATATAGACATCTAGAACAAATCAGCCTGAGCAAAATGGGAATTTATTATCTCACTGTAGTTGAGAAGACCAGAATTGAGGTTAAGTCCCAGGAATCAGGTCATAGGGTGGAACTGAGGGCTCAAGGCTCCAGAGTCTGCTCTCTGCCTTGGCTAGTCTCTGGTCCTCTTGGCCTGCGGTTCTGTTCTCCAGCCCTTGCTTCCTCTCTCTCCATCTTGCGGCCCTCTCCACCTCTGCCACTTAGGTCGGCCTCCTTTTTCTCCTGCTACAGACTTGGCCTACATGTGACTAGGAAGGTGGTCCCTAGACCCTCCAGGTACTTGCAAGGTGGCATCCAAGGGGCTGTAGGGAAGTGCTTCTCTGCCCCCAGAGTAAAGGGAGACTATTGACAGAAGAAAGGGCATAGAATATTTGAGGGAGTGATGACACTATGGCGCCCACAGTCTACTCGGAGGTTGCTTTTGAGAATAAACACTCATTGAGGGATTCCCCTGTGTCAGATGTGATGCTACACCCTAGGAATTCAGGGACTAATGAAGATATTATGAACCAAATTAAACGGACATAAAACACAGTGGGAAGGAATGGGTTAAATGTAAGGAAAAGCCTCCTGAAAATGACTGGAGTTAGACTTTGGAATATGTTTCATTTTATTGTTGAGAATTTTCCATTTCATTGTGCTTTAATGAATTGTCATTTCTCTGGATGATTTGACGATGGTAGATATTGCAAGTCAATTTCCTGTAAGATAAACATAGATTAAAAAAAAATCATTCATTGAAAAATTACCTTTTCTCTTGAAGATGAAAAGAATATATGTCCATTTGGAAAAGATAAGATCATATAAAAAACAAAATGAAAATAAATTCTAGTCGTCAGAAATAAACATTTTAGATTATGTCTTCATGGTCCTTTATGTGGATACATGCAAAAATAAAATAATATCTCACTTTCGTTTTAAATGGGTTAATATTGTTTGTGTAGTTCTGAATGCTACTTTTTAATTTAGTGTTCGATAGTGAGCATTTTTCCTTGCCATGAAATGTGCTAGTGATGGGATGATTCTTACTCCTTGTTTCATAATCCACAAACAGCTAGGCAGCAACTGATTTAGCCATTCTTTTAGTATCGCACTTGAGGTTGTTGGCTACGTTTTCCTAACATGAGGAACCTAAAGAACATCTTTGAACTTAAATTCTTGTCTGTTTTTCAGATAATTTCCTTGGGTTCCATTCCTAGGAGTAGACTGGCGAGATCAAAGGGAAGCCACACATTTAAGATTCTTAATCCAGATGGCCACCCTGACCTTGGAGAGGTTGTTTCAGTTTACGTTCTTAGCAGCTATAGAGGAGAGAGAGCCTAAGAAGTAAAAGAAGTTCGTGGACTGCTTCTAGCAGCCCAAGTGTCCGGTTAGCTGACTTGATCCTGTCTGTGAGGGAACACTTCGTGAGAACCACGTGCAACCATGTGTTTGATACTGGAAAAGGCTCTGGCAGTGTGAACTGAAAATTCTAACTTTTAATTGAGAAATGAACATATGAATTTCTCCAAATGATTCACTTCTTGGTTCAGAAATGCCTTATTATTACTTGTAAGGTCAAGTAAATGGAAAATGCAGCATCACATGTTTTTCTTTTCTTTTCCTCTTTTTTCTTCTCCCCCTTCCCCTTCTTCCCTTCTCTTTCCTGTTTCCCCCCCCACCAAAAGCCTCTTAGATTATCTCCTTGGATCTGATTCTTTGGAGTCTAATCTTGAGATTGAAGAAACACAGCAATTTTTGTTGTTGTCACTAACAAAAGCAGAGAAGTCTGATCAGAAGCACTGTGAAATGAAAGTTAAAGCCTACATTTAACCAGAAATAATGGCTTAAGAACCTAAACAGATTCTTTCATTCAGCAAATATTTATTGAGCACCCACTATGTGGCTCTAGGATGGTACCATGTGAAATAGACCCATGGAAGGATTTAACTCTGGGACACTCTGGTATCATTCCTGATATAAGAGGTGGAGTGGGAAGAGCACTAGCCTTGGAAATGGACAGATCTGGGTAGAAATCCTGGCTGTGCTGGGAGCTGCTGGAGATGCTACTTTACCTCTCTCAGTTTCAGTTTCCTCACTGGCAAATCTCACTGCTTCATAGCGCTGTTAGGAGTAAATGCAGTGTGTCAACGATTAGCACAATGATAGCATCGCTAGGTGCTCAATAACTGGTAACTGCTATTATTTTTGTTATGATTATTATCATCCTGATTACTCAGGGAGTATGAGGGATGCTTTGGCAGTAGTTCCTAATCCCTCCCCAGGGATCTTACCTCATGGAGCAAAAGCAGCTCTGTGCGTGTATGTGCATGTGTGTGTGGGGCTGAGAGAGAGAAAGAGAGAGAGAGAAAGAAAGTCTACCCTCTAGAACAGGTTCCAGAGCTTGTATCAGGAGGATTTGTAGGGGCATCTGTTAGACCCCCAGCCTCCCTGCCCTGCTTCCTAAACCCTGGAAGTTCAGGATGGAGACATGCGGGAATGGCTCCCAACCAACCTTCAGCATGGACTTCGTGGACTCTCTCCAGACTGACTTTGCAGGATTCTTGCTAAGACTGGGCTATGCAGGGCAGCCTTGGCAAGGGTAGAATAGACATGAAAGGCCAAGGTCAATAAGAGGGCTTAGAGGGACCTAATTAAACTAATTAAAGTTTGGTCAAAGAGTATCTTTGTTGCACGCTGCGAATAGAATGAAGCACAAATGGCAAATGTTTGAGGGCTCACCTTTGGAATCACACTTGATGTGAGACCTTGAACAAGTTACTGGCCTCCATGATCCTGAATTCCTTACTGGAAATGGACTAAACAGTACATCCCTCATGAGTCGTACAGTGAGTGTCAAAGGTAATAGTGCACTGGAGGGCGTGTCACAGTGCCTGTCCTAACGTAAGGACAGGTATTTGTAATAAAGGTTGAGTATTCCTCACCCAAAATTCTTGGCACCAGAAGTGTTTCAGATTTCATATTTTTTTTCAGATTTTGGAGTATTTGCATTATCCCTAATCTGAAATGCAAACTGCTGCTACGATCATTTCCTTTGAGTATCATGTCAGCAGCTAGAGAGTTTTGAATTTTGGATCATTTCGGATTTCATATTGTGAGATTAGGGCTGCCAAAATTGTATAAACTGGGGACTTTAATTAACTTCTCATCCAGTAAATTTAAGTTAGTGAATTCCTTTAAATCTGATAAGTAATATAGGAGAATATGGTATAGTGAAAATTGCTCTGGAATGAGGCTGAATCACTGGATTAAAAATCCGGCCCCACCAATGTTCAACATCTTCCTAAAACCTTAGTTACTTTCTTTCTTTTCTCTTTTCTTTTCTTTTCTTTCTTTCTTTTTTCTTTTTTTTGAGTCAGTATCTCACTATGTCACCCTCGGTAGAGTGTAGTGGTGTCACAGCTCACAGCAACCTCAAACTCTTGGGTATTTAAGCAATTCTCTTGCCTCAGCATCCCTAGTAGCTGGGACAGCAGGTGCCCACCACAACACCTGACTATTTTTTGTTGCAGTTGTCATTGATGTTTAGTTGGCCTGGGCTGGGTTCGAACCTGCCACCCTCGGTGCATGTGGTCAGCGCCATAACCACTGTACTACGGGTGCCACCGCTTTAGTTTCTTATCCATAAGATGGGACAATGTCTTCTTCCCTGCCTGTCTGACAGGTTGGTGTGAAGTGAGAAAATGCGAGTGAAAGTACCTGGAAAACTATAGAGGACTGTAATTAGCACCTAATCCAAACGTATGTGTCTAAAGTTGTTTCTAGTATTGTGGGATTAGGTCTCAGTCTGTCAGGGAGCCTGTGCTCTGGGCTTCACCAGGAAGTCTCACTTTTGTCTGGTTTTTCCCCTTAGGAGACACAGGAAAACTTGGGGGGCTAGGGCTGGATATTCCCCTTCCTTCGGTTCTGGTGAAATAGTTTCCTTTGAGGGCAGATCTTGTTAAGAAGAACAGAACGCCTGGGTGCATTTCAAAATGGTGACTTTCTCCAAACCCCGTGTTGGAAGAAGCAGCGGATCTTCCTGTGATCTTTACTGTGAGAACCTGGAGGAAAAGTGTGGGGCTCTCCAAGACTGGTTCCCCCGACACCAAGTTTATATAGTGTTATTTCTTTCAATTTTAAGAAATAAAATAACAATATTTTTCTTGCTCTGTTCTCATCAGCCTATAGATTGGACATAGAAGGGGGTTAGCGGCAGTTTAAGGAATTTGCTTAGAATAATGATAAAAGCTGGCACAAAAGTGGAACCGTTTTATGGATACAAGCAGATGCTCCTAACACAAGCCTGTGGTTTGAAAGGAAAAGAGAGTGGATGAGAGGAGCATGCTGTCTGGCTTTGGCCCCCGTACATGTAAAACGGACTGTATTTTACAAAATAGAAAGGTAGAAGTTATATGCACTTCTGAACATGGTGGATTTTTGTAAGTCTACCAAAGCTATAACAGATGGTCATAGAAGTTACCGTCTTACTTTAAATGTTAGAAAATTATTTAAGCAGCCATTGCTTTGCAATTTCTTTAAAACTTTTTTTTTTTTGTCAAAAACCACCTTTCTAATGATTTTAATTATTGGATATTTTATATAACTGGATTTGTTTCTAAATGACGTTAGGTTAAAAGAGTAAAAAATAAAATAAAGGAAGTTCTTAACCCTCCCCTAAATCAGAGTTTATACTATTTATTTATTGATTGATTGAGACTGAGTCTTACTCTTTTGTTCCAGGCTAGAGTGCCATGGTGTCATAGCTCACAGCAAGCTCAAACTTCTGGGCTCAAGTGATCCTCCTGCCTCAGCTTCCTGAGTAGCTAGGACTATAGGCTTGTGCCACAATGCCTGGCTAATTATTTTATTTTTAGTAGAGATGGGACCTCTCTCTTGCTTAGGCATATCTTGAACTCCTTAACTGAAGGGATTCACGTACCTTGGCCTCTCAGAGTGCTGGAATTCAGGTGTGATCCCAGCCTCAGGGTTTACAGTTTAAAATATTTATATCATAATCTTTTAAACATCAGAAGTCTACATCCCATGTTGTAATTTGCAAAAAGATTTTGCTTTTAATTATAAGTTTCTGTAAGTTTTCTTTTATTGGGGTATAAAGAAGGTGAGTAAAAAGTGGGAGAGGGTACAGTGGGAAGAAATAAGGAAATATCTAAGCTCACTGCCCATGGACTTGTACCTTACTGTGCTGTTCTACCCCTATTACTTGAAGTACTTACAGAATGTCAGTGGCTGAGGTTGCATCCTTCAAGAAGCTTTCAGAGGAGATATTCCTGTACTTTTCCAAACATCAGATTTAAGCTTCTTTCCTTCTCTTCTCCCAATGTCTACTTGCCCTTTTCCAATTCAGTGTCAGGTGGTGATGAAGTATTCAGCTTGCAAGGTTGGACTCACTAGAGTCCAGTCTGGCTCTTCCTTTTCAGTGTGTGACCTTGGGGACGTGTGGCCTTGGGTGATTACTGGATCTCTCTCTACTCTAGTTTCCTTGTCTGTAAACAGAAATAATAATAATCATCATAATAATGATATCACCTCCCTGCCTCGGTTCTGAGGATTAAATGGGAGAACACACATACAGGAATTAGTAATGTCATTTGAGGGCATTATTATGTTACCCTCCCCCTTGCCTGCTTCTTTCTTCTGCCTTTTCCCACACTTCTGTGCCTTTGTACAGACTATTCTAACAATTTCTATTTGTATCTTATACTAATCTAGTATGGGTATAGGATATCCTACTCATTTTCAGCTCAGTTTTGTTTAATACACATACACACATACACATACACACACACACAAACATTTTTTTACTGAGCACCTGTAGTGTGCAGAGTACTCTGTCAGATACTAAGGATGAGCTTCCCAGTTTTATATCTAGTGAGAAAAACATGGATGATAATGAGTCAGGTATGAAATGAACTATGGGGTAATACATCCAGGGTACAAAGCCATCCTGTGAGGTCATGGGAGCCTTCTCAATGAGAGGACATTTCAGCCGAGACTAGAAGCCTGAGTAGGACCTTCAATAACTAACCCAAATTCTGGTTGGCCCCAGTCCATCACCACCATGGACTACCTCAGCACTCCTGGTGTGGCCAGAGCAAGTCAGGTTCTCTAAACACTGATGAGAACTGTCTGAGTATGTAAAATCATTGGATAAGAAAGCTGAGCCTCAGGGTTGTACTGCTGTGATCCATCACCTCCTAAAGATGCATCCTGACTTATCTCCACACTTGCACACTAAAGAATGCGATATCTTGATTTACATGCTTAAGGAATGTCATGAAAATCACAGCATTCTGAACATTTTGGTCATTGCAATGACCTTGATCAGAAGATGAAAAATGCTTGAAGAGAGAGTACATTGAAAAGAGGACCCAGAGCAGGGAGCACGGCAATGCGAAGTGAAAGAGACTTTCTAATCCTTCAGAGGAATCTGAAAAACAAGTTCTCTTTCCACTGGATGCCTTGGCTGAGAGAAGACTCTGAGTAGATAGCTGAAAGAATCCTATCTTATTTGGTCTCCAGAATCCTTTGAATGGAAAGTGACCCGAGAGAAATTGAACCATGGAGAAATATGAAAACTCTGGATTCTGAATATTTGTTGGGCAAAGCCTTTAGTCCTATCTTTCCTCTATCAATAAAACTGACTCCTACCATGTTCCTTCCCTTTGTTTACAAACAGTTAACATTTGAGTAACTTATCTCCCATAATAAAATTATTTAAGTAAAAAACAAAATAAAACAAAACAAAAAAGAATTAACCCAAATTCTATAGTATCTTTCCCATGGAGCACTCCCTGGTAATACCTCTACTTTTCTACCCCAACTTAGATTACTGTAATACTTTATTTCTGCCTCATGGGAAGGATCATGGGAAGGATCTCCATCTTGGCATATAAATATGTGACTTGGGGTCTCTTTCACTGAGTTACAAGGGCCTTGAAGACGAAGACCAGCTCTTACTCATCTTTGTATGGTCACAACTTTCTGAATGACAGTTTTTACCTTTGCCTTCAGTTAATGTTTTCTGAAGTGCCTCATGTGTGCTTTGTGGGGAGTTAATCTTACCAAGGAATCTTCCTTACTCATGCTTGGCTTCTTTGGGCTTGGGTTTCCCCCTTGCCTTGTGATGACTCAGTGTCATCATATGCAAACTAGAAGGATTGAGTTAAGTCCTTCTGGTTAGGGTTTCTGTGATTCCCTTAAATCTGGAGGGGGTCTCTATTGCATGAATGAGTATTAGTAGTGATGTGTCAATATGAGTTCATTATCTTTCAGTTCAGTGGTCTTTCAAGGGGATGTTTTAACTAGGACCAAGCTGAAACTGGAAGGTAGAATCAGGCAGCGGTACCCACTTTCTCTGCTCCTTGGCCGCGTAGGCATTACGAAGACATATGTTGGGCCCGGGATCCCCAAAGAAAGTCAGATTGTAGAGAGAAAGATTATAGGACTTTTGAGAAGAGAAGTCATTGTCAGTAAGGAGAGTTTATAGAGAGCAAAGGAGCAGAGGAGTGGTGGAGTAGGCACCTACTGTGGCCTGGCACAGCCCCTAGCCTGCTGCTTCCTAGGAAAAGAGTGCTGCGGTACAAAGAGGAGTGAGTCACCAATCACCTACCAGCTCTGCCAAGCTAACCTCATGTTGAAAGTTCTGGCCAAGTGGGACAGCAAGAGCCTTTCTTCCAACTAGAAATGGCTAAAAGCAGCAGAAGTTAGTGATCTTGAAGGTCAGCTGTGGTAGATAGAAAATCTGGACTCTAGAACTTTCCCAGCTCTCATGCTTGCCTGTTCAGGCTTAGTAAATAATTCAAGGTGGTTCTGGAGAACAGGTTCAGAGATGGTCCTAGGAGGCCAGAGTGCCATTGCTCTTCTTGTACTTTATTTGTTCTAGTCTGACCGATTTATTGCAATGTGGTTGGATGGGTGGGTTGAGCCAGTTAGAGCCACCTCAGGGAAACGGAAACCAGGATCTGAGTGTGCCGTTCTCTCAGGGCATCCCTCTGCCCTCTGCTCTGGACGCCTCTCTTCACTATCTGCTTCCAACAGTGGTCGTCTGTGTGCATTGTGCTTCCCCAGAGCTTGGGCTTTCCTGTGGCTTTGGGTGCTGAGACCCAACCTCCTCCTGAGCGGTACTTTGCAACTTTGCCTTCTTGTTGACTGACTCAGGCTCTTCTGAGTGAGGCATCTGATGGCCCAGACAGGTTATGGCTGAGAGTCCCATCTTTTGGTCCATTAAGCTGCTGAAATGGGGGGGGGTGAGAGCAGGACCACATGACACGGCTCTTGGCCGTGGATGTACAGAGCTCTTAAGAAGCAACTGTGGCCAGAGCAAGTCATGAAGGACATCTTCGGTCACAATTTAGTCATTCATGCCTTCTGCTTCCTACTTGGTAGTGCAGTGTTAGCGTTAAAAGCTTGGGTTCCAGAGTCAGACTCAAATCTTGTCTGTGACCCTGACCAAGTGACTTCTCCCTGTGAGCCTCACTTTCCTTGTCTTATCTATGGAAAGAGGTTGGTAACCATGCACACTTCATAAAGTTTTGGGAGAAAGATATGGGAAAAATGCATTAAAAAGTTTAGCATAGGGCTCAGTGCAGAATAATAACTTTACAAATGTTGGTTATTTTTACATATAGTCCAGAAGTGTGTAAGACAGGTAGGACTACAGATCTACCTGTCTTTGTAGAGCTTGCAGTCTAACAAGGAAGTAATTTTCATGAACCACTCACATAGAAAACTATAGGTGATACATTTACTGATATTGTATGGACAGTATCTTATATCTTATACTTAATACATTCATTAATTGAACAGATATTTATTGACTGTGTAGTAGGTGTGTTGCACTGTTGTCAGAACTGGATGTATAGTTTTAAATGAATGATCACATCCCTGCCCTCTTGAAGCCCACATTATAGTTGGAAGATACACATGTACATTAAAGATAGATAGATGGATAGATAGATTATAATGTCTGATGATGCTAAGTGGTGTGAGGAAAATAATCAGGGTCAATGACTAGAGAAGGGCAGGGGGTGTGTGGGAGTCCTGCTGTTGATGGAGTGGTCCAGGAAGACCTTCCTAGCGAGATGACTTTTCAACAAAAAATTGACTAAAGTGAGAGAGGGAGGGACCCATTCAAACATGTAGGGAAAGGGGCATTCTAGGTAGAGGGAGGGGTAGAAGTCACAGCCCCAAGGCAGCAATGTGGTTGGCAGAATGGAGGAACAGCAGGGAGGCTGGTGTTGGTAGAAGCAGGTGAGATAAGGTGAGAGCCATGGGAAGTGAGGTTTTAGAGGATTCTTACCTTTCCCACAGGTTCAGTGATGTCTTATTTCTGCCACTCATCTGGGCTTTTCAGTTTGATTTGAACTCATGGTTTGTCAGTTTCCACTGTGCCCAAGGGCAGCCGACAAATGTTTATTTTGAAGGAGCCTGATTTTGGAGAAGCATGGAGGCTCATTGGAGTTTTGAACCACAAAAATCTCTGCTTTATGATGGTTTAACTTAATGATTTTTCAACTTTTAAGTGGTGCATAAGCAGCATGCATCGCCTAACTACAGGCTAATGGAAGTGTTGTGGGCATATTCGAGGTAAGCGAAGCACAGCTGTGATGGTCTGTATTATACAGTTAGATTTATTGCGTTAAATGCATTTCGGAATTATGCAACCATATTTTCAACTTATGATGAGTTTATTGGTTATGATTGGTTTATTGGACCTGAGGTTGGTCTAGGAGCATCTGTATATTGTGGTCTGTTGGCTCTTGAGACTGTACTTGGTATTTCTCCCCAGCAGGGTTGGGTGAGTCATGGGGAGCGAGGGGTCCAGATAATTTAAAGCCAGCTCCCTCTGTCACCCCTACCACAGAGCTGCTTTCTTAGTCATCCTTTAATCCTGTCTCTGTTTTCTGACCTCTTTCTTTAGGATTAAAATAGCCCAGCATGCTACTTCCAGCGTGGTTATTGTTTAGGGAGAGGGACTGTGTTGAGTGACTCACCACCCATAAGGGGTGAACTGCTTTGCAGTGCCCAGGATGGGCTGCTGCTGAGGATCAGAAGCCCACAGAAGACACCATCATAGGTGCCAGTGCAGGGCTGTCCTCACTGCTCCATGGAAACAGGAGGAAGGAGTGATTATTTCTGTCAGCACAATCTTGGAAGTGCCTCGTAGTGGAAGTGACATGTGAACCCTGATACTTTAGGATCCTGTGATTCAAAGCGTGTTTTTCCACAATGGTTTTCACTTCTCACGAGTGAAGAAGGCTGTGCAGTTGGGGCCGACTGCCCTTAGATATTGGTACTTCAGGCTGATGGGCAACAGAGATGGGCCATTTACTGGACATTTATTACTTGTCTTCTGTGTATACATCATTGTTTTTGACATCTGTGTATCAGTTACCTACTGTAGTATAATAATCAGCCCAAAACTTGGTGACTTAAAACAACCACTGTTTTATTTGCTTATGATTCTGAAGGCCATTTTTAATTTGCTCTTAATTCAGAGGGCCAGTTATGGCTGGGCATGGCTGGGTCAGTTGGCCAGTTCTGCTCATCTCTTCTAGGGGTCATGAGTCCGTAGTCACCTGGTGATTTGACAGAGGCTGTTAGGTTTAAGATGACCTCTGTGACCTCTGTCACATGTGTGCTGATTGGTGCTGGCTTTTGGGTGGACTTCTCTCCTCATGCTGTCTCACTCTCAGAGAAAGTAACTTGGGCTTCTTCATAGCACAATACTGTGTTCAAAGAGGATGAAGTGTGGGCTCTAAGTACCATTTCCTGTATCCTTATGGGTAGTTCTTTTCCTGGCCTCAAGTAGTTTCTTCACACACATGTGATGATTAATGGCTGAATACTCAAAGGAAAGTATTTTAATCTATTTAGTATTGCTATATACCAGAATACCTGAGGGTGGGTAATTTATGAAGAAAATAAGTTATCTGACTCATGATTCTGATGGCTGGAAAGTCCAAGATCAGGCAACCTATCTGCTACGTGTCCCGTGATCCTTCAGTTCAGGGTGGACAGTAGCTGGGTGCATGTGGCATGTGTGAAGAGACCAAATACAAGAAGAAACAACCTATTCTCAAGGTAACTAGTCCAGTCTTAGAAGAGTGAGAACTCATTCCTGTGAGGCAGCATTAATCTGAGGGACCTGCCGTCATGACCCAAACATCTCCCACTAGGCCCCACCTCCCAACACTGCCACATTGAGAATAAAATTTCAACATGAGTTTTGATGGGGACAAACCACATAGAAACCATTGCAGGTACCCTCTGAACCTCTCTTCCCTGTGAACTCTAGCTAACTTCATCTCTCTAGACTCCATCGTCATCTTCTCCGGTTATTAATATGATAGCTGTTATTGGACAAGCAGCTGCTATAAACAGGCCCTGTTTGAAACACCTTAAACACAGCTCATCTAATCCTACCGATGTTGTGAAGTGTAGTTGTTACGTCATTTACAGATGAAGAAACTGCCACTTCTCAGTGCAGAGTGATTTTCCTGAGGTTATACCTAGGACTGTATGACTTCTAGACCTGTGTGATTTAGTGTTTCATGCCTGCGCTCTGAATTAATACTTTACTTTCAGCTTTTCTGAGTTCTTAAGTTTTTGAACTCCTGGTCTCAAGCAGTCCTCTCGCCTCAGCCTCCCAAAGTGCTAGGATTATAGGTGTGAGCCACTGTTCCTGGCCCTGAAGTGATAACACATTGGGACTTTGAACTGCACTTCCCTGATGATTAGTGATTTTGAACATCTTTTCATATACCTGTTGGCTATTTGTATATGTGTGTGTGTGTTTGAGAAATGTCTATTTGCCCAATTTAAAATCAGTTTATTTGCTTCTTTTTTATTTTTTGCCTTTGAGTTGTAGAAATTCCTTTTATCAGATATATGACTTGCAAATATTTTTTCCCATTCCTTAGATTACCTTTTAAAAATAAAAATAAAGCACATTCTTTTAGACCCTTAAGAATGTGTGTGAGAAATGTGGGGAAATAAAATTTTATTTTTTGAATATACCTTTCCAATATCTTCCTTCTTTCAGATCTTTGCTCAGATGTCACATAGTGGGGGAAGTGTGGCTAACATTCCTCCATTTCACTTTCGACTCTCTTGTCATGTTAATGTTTTATTTATCCGTGTAGCGCTTGCTGTTTCTTGATATGCTATACTTTTATTTATTGGTTACCATATTAAATTTTGACTTCCATGAGGTCGGGTACTTTGTCTCTTTTGCTCATTATTATATCCCCAGTGTCTAGTATTGTGCCTGGCACATAGTAGATGTTCAGTAAATGTATATATGTTTTTTGTTTTTGGAGACAGAGTCTCACTCTTGTCACCCTGTGTACAGTACCAAGGCATCATAACTCACAGCAACCTCCAACTCCTGGGCTCAAGTGATCCTCCTGCCTTAGCCTCCTGAGTAGCTGGGACTACAGGTGCTCACCACAACACCTGGTTAGTTTTTCTATTTTTATTTACCTTTTATTATTTTGTTTTATTATCATTATTATTATTATTTGAGGCAGGTCTCACTTTCACCGTTGGTAGAGTGCTGTGGTGTCATAGCTCACAGCAAACTCAAACTCTTGGGCTCAAGTGATTCTCTTGCCTCAGCCTCCCAAGTAGCTGAGACTAGAGGCACCTGTCTGAAGGTCTGGCTGTTTTTAGAGATGGGGTCTCACCCTTGCTTAGGCTGGTCACCAAGCTGTGAGTGCAGGCAATCCACCCGCCTCGGCCTCCCAGAGTCCTAGGATTACAGGCATGAGCCAGTGCACCTTCCAGTAAATATTCTTTTTGAATGGATGATTGAAATATAAATGATAAACACAAAAATCTTAATATTGAGATTAATGTAAAACTTATTAAAATAAAAATATTTCAAATTTTTATAAAGTGGACCTCTGAGAACGTATTCACAAGCCCAATTTGTAACATGCAGTACAAAACACTCCCCTTATATTGCTTCTTGCTTTCTGCAGTTTATATCCTTTTTTGGTGTCATTTTGGGTCTTTTACTGGCGATCGTGGCTACCTTTGTAGCTACCTCTTTCCACTCCAGAGGTTCATATTTGGCCGTGAGATTCTGTGTTCTTTTTTCACCCAGCATATGATGCTTTTAAAAATATATGTCTAAGCCTTTGTTTATGCCCTTCGCCTTGCCTGGAGCACCTTTCTCTCTGCCTCTGGAAAAATTCTCCTTTGTTCTAGGCCCACTCAAGGTTCTTGTGCTCTGTGGAATCTTCCCTGTGCTCAGACCGGATTAATGCCCTGCTCTTGTGCACTGCCTCAGCACTTGGCACGCACTCTCTTTGCTCACATCCTTAGTGGTCTTTTTTTTTTGTGGCTTCCTCTTGAGTAAGAGGGTCTCCAGGCCAAGGACAATGTCTAATGCTTTGTTTGGTATTGTATTCTGAGGACCTTACATAGTGCTTAGCATGCTGAAGGAATTCTCGGTAAAAGTCAGTTGAGTGAATATCACCTGTAGGTGGTTGCAGCAGAAATGAATGACCAGCATTTGAAGACTCAAATGAAGGAAGATTCTTTGTAGCATGATGGTTGTTCAATGACGGTATAATAGGAGATTGTATTATAGCCTTTAAAGTGTTTTTTTTAAAAAAAATAAGAAAATGTCTTCTATCTGAGGAAGTGAGCTAGGTGTTGTACTGCCTGGAGTTCGTTGAATAAGTTTCTAAATTCTCTTTGATAGTATTTCTCAGCATAATGGTTGTTTTTATTGTTAATACTTATAATATTGAGAGGTTCTTTATTGAGATCATAGACTACAATAAACTATAAGTGTGAGTGTGTAAATTTATCCACCACTACAATTGTATCATCTCTATTTTACAGTGGAAGAAATTGGAGGCAAATAACTTGCACAGGTTAAAGAGTGCAGAGATAAACAGTGGTGGAGCCAGACTCAGGTTCTAACTAGTCTCCTACATTGGAGCTCAGGAACTCCTACAATAGCAGTGTTCTCTCTTCTCTCCCTTTAAAGGTGATTTAAAAGCTTATTTAGAGGAATAAGTGAGGCATCTCTCCACAGACACTGTAAACTCAGTAAAAAGTAAAATCATCTTCTGTTTATTTTTTACTTCTTTCTAAAACCATAAGGCCTGCAATTGTTTCCACTCTTATTTCTCTTTGGAATTTTGAAGTAAAGAAATAAAATGTTCAAAGATGTAGCAAAACATTCCACTCTTTTCATGGGCCCTTGTCTCTAATGGTTTTTGTGCCTCGATCTTCTCCTAGTCCTTAGCTAAGACCCAAACAATAATGAGAGGGACAGTCATTCCTTTTAAATAGGGTGCAGGTGCATGGATTCAAAAGGGCCTTTGGCCTCCCTGTAACTTGGTGAAATTTACGTAACCCAAGACTAATAGTACATCTTACTAGGAAAACTGCCCATAAGACCCGGAGTTAGTAAAGGCTTAAATTCTTCTTCCATTCCATAATACTTTTCTTCCGGGCAAAGGCGATGTCTGCACTGTTAGATACTTTCTTTATAACTCTGTTGGACTTGATAGGTGAGCTTCATTCCACACTCAAATTTGAAAGCCATTTTTATCTCTTCCATACTTTAAAAGTCTCAAATGAATTGTAAAACAAAATAAACATCCAGGGATGAGAGAAACACTTTACAGTTCCTTGTTTAAAAGTACTTCTTACTGTACTTTTGGAAAAATGTCTATTCTCTTTTACTGGTTTAAAGATTTGAAAAATCTTCAAGCATGTGAAATGTATCTGTATGCTCATGAATGTCTGCAAAAATTGTTGAGTGTTTGCTAAGGACAACTTTTGTTGTTAATAATAAGTAAACAATTATCCAGATGAAATAAAAATAACCTCAAACTGACATTCTTCAAGTTCAGTATCAAGGGATCTTATTTCTCAGTGATGTAACATATTTCTTCATTGGTGGTGTCTCCAAAAGAACCATTTCCTTCTTTCTGGTTTTTGCTTTGGTTTATCCAATGGTAACGGCTCTCTTGTGACTTATCTTTTCCAGGTTCCTAAGTGGCCCCTTCATTTTTGACATTTAATTCCACAGAGTTTTCCTTTTGGGAAAAAAATTCCTCTAAACCCTTTTTAAAAGTCCTTAAGCTCCCGGGTAGAAGAATGTTAAATCTGAAAAAAAAAATCCCTAAATGTATTGTTTAAGAAGTCATTTTAGTAAGAGGAGTTGCTTCATGTTGGCTGAAATGAATTATCTGCTTCAACTCCCGAAGCCTTGGAACCGCTGGATGTGGATTGTGGTTATGGCAGCTGTAGCAGTGGTGGCGTGTGGTGGAAGGAACGTGCCTGGGCTAAAAGATGTTTGACTCCAGCGTGGAAATATGGCTGGTGGCAGCTATTGCACATGCCCTGATGCTAAGTATGTGGTAACAGATCCCTCTGTAGTTTAGTGACCAAATAAGACTGGGTCATCAGGTTAAAGGGAAGGAGTGGGAAAGAGCAGTGTGCTAGGAGCTTGATGCCCGGGACTTATAACTGGTGGTGGTGCCATTCTGTTGTGATTTTGGGTGAGCAGTAGCCAGTCTCTTGGAAATTCAGTTTATCCTTTGGTAAAACAAAAACAAGATTATTCTTCTGACACTGGCTGCCACTGATGCTTGATTGTGTTGGAAAATATTTGCTTTCTTTTTAAAATGCATGTTGACAGGTCCAGCAGCACAGTGGCTCAGGCCTGTAATCCTAGCACTCTGGGAGGCTCAGTGGGTGGATTGCTGGAGCTCAGTAGTTTGAGATCAGCCTGGGAAACTAGCCTGGCCTTGCGGTGGGTGCCTGCATTTGCAGCTGCTTGGGAGGCTGAGGCTAAAAGGATCCCTTAAGCCCAGAGTTTGAAGTTGCTGTGAGCTGTGATGCTACCACACTCTACCAAGGGTGACAGAGTGACACTGCCTCAAAAAAAACAAAAAACAAAACAAACAAACAAAAAATCCATATGGCAGCATGTAGCAAAAATCTAGGGTTTTTCTTTCCAAGTATTTTATTTGCCATTGCTTTATTTGCTCCAAGTTAGCATTTTAAATGGACAAACTAAAAAGTTACTCTAGGTGAAAGATTCTTTTTTTTTTTTTAAATTATTTTCTTATTTTTGAGACAGAGTCTCAAGCTGTCCTCTTGGGTAGCGTGCCGTAATGTCACAGCTCACAGCAACCTCAAACTCTTGGGCGTAGCGATTCTCTTAAGATATTCTTTATATAGACACAGCCAAACCTTATTTCACAATTTTTTCTCCCTACCTCAGTTTCATCTCTTTCCATTGCATTCTGGAAAGGTTTGCAGTTTGGGTTTGCATATCAGTAATATTAGCAGCTTTAAAAATGATGACTTCCATTCCACCTGATAAAGCTGATTTAAAAAGAGTGATGACTTCTTTTTGGCTGTAGGATTTACCAAGTACTAGACTAAGTATCAGTTATCTATTGTTTAATTTTATCATGGTTCCATAAGGTGTCTATAATTTTAATAGCTTTTATTTTTTAATTAATCTTTTTTTTGAGACGGAGTCTCACTATGTCGCTTTCGGTAGAGTGCTGTGGTGTCACAGCTCAAAGCAACTTCAAACTCTAGGGCTTAAGTGATTCTCTTGCCTCAGTCTCCCAAGTATCTGGGACTATAAGAGCCTGCCACAATGCCTGGCTATTTTTTGTTACAGTTGTCTTTGTTGTTTAGCTGGCCCATGCCAGGCTTGAACCCGCCGGCCTCAATGCATGTAGCTGGTGCCGTAACCACTGTGCTATGGGTGCCGAGCTGTCTATTTTAATAGCTTTTGAAAGAGTCAGAAACTGTGGTCTAGAGAAAGAGTAACCTACTAGTGTCCCACAACCCACTCCTGCCAGGTTGTCTGACCAGATTAGCACCCTAGCCAAGGCGCCTGAGCCCCAGCTTATGAGTGAATGGGATGGAGCATGACCCAGGATATCTGATATTGAAGTTAGAGGTCTGAATTTGGGATTTTATTTCTGTTGCTTACAACCCAGAGAGTATTAACTGAACTAGTAGTGATGAGTACTTAAGTTATTCTTGGGAAAAATATTTGCTGAATGAAAATGGGAAATAGAAAGGAATGCATCCATAGTGCTCCCACCTCCCACTTTTTAAAACAGTTTTATTGAGGTACAATCCATGTATCATAGAATTCACACTTTAAAATTGTACAGTTCAGGGATTTTTAGTATATTCGCATAGTTGTGAAAATATCATGGTTATCTGTTATAATTTTAAAACATTTCATCACTTCTAATAAAACCCTTTAGCAGTCATTTCCCACCCCCCAGCAATTAACATTGTAGTGTATTTTCTTCTAGTTATGTTTCTTGTCAATTCATTAATTTCCTATTCTTTCCTTCCTTTTCCCTTTCTTATTTTAGATTAATATAAGGATATATACAATTAGGTTACATTGTTTGCCTTAGGTAAAGTCCAAGTTGCAGTTGCGCTCTTCACCTAGGAGGTGTGCCATATACCCCTATGTTGTACCTGATAGGTAAGAGCCTTCTCCCTCTTCCTTTTCCTCCTTTTTGAATTTAAATATGTATTTCTCTTGTGTTTGCATATGGTTGTCATATACTTGTTTCATATTAAAATTGGGTACATTAGAAGCTTGCTTTTCCATTCTTGTGATACTTTACTTAGAACGATGTTCTCCACATCTTTCCATCTTTCTTTATGGCTGAATAGTATTCCATGGTATACATATACCACAGTTTGTTAATCCCTTCATGGGTTGATGGGCACTTGAGTTGTTTCCATATCTTGGTGGTTGTGAATTGAGCTACTATAAACATTTGAGTGCAAATGTCCTTATGGTAAAATAATAATTTTTCTTCTGGGTGGATACCTAGTAAAGGGATTGCAGGATCACATGGAAGGTCCATTTTTAGTTCTTTAAGGATCCTCTATACTTCTTTCCAAAAAGGCTTTGCAATCACATATATATTTTTTCATTAATTCATTCACTCATTCTCTCACTCCCTCCTCTCACCCTTTATATATATATATATACATACATACATACACACACACACACACTAAATAATGTTAAAGATCATTGCCATTGTATGGATACAGTAGTAGGTAGGTGTCTTATTTTCATACCAGACAAATAAATAAAAAAATACAGGTCTATGATTCTAGTTCATTAATAATAAATGGAAAGATGTAAAGAATTTGAGTGATTAGGCGACTTAGGAACCAGTACATTCTCATTTTTTCTGTACATTGTTCCAGTTATAATTTGAAAAAGGAGACTCATCACAGATGACTCTTCATGGTTTTTTCAGTCACTTAAAAGTCTACCCAGAGCACAGACACACATGGAGATTCTGTTTAACAAGAGAAATGCATAACACAGTTGAATGTGAAGCCTAGTAGTGGCATTTTGGGTGACTTTTGAAAAGGTCCGCTCAGATTATCTTTTATAATGATAATAATAAATATGAACAGTACAGAATTAAAATTCAGATATTTATGTATGTCTGAAAAATAGATAAATAGCATATATAGTCATCCCCTAAGTATCCATTGGGGATTGGTTCCAGGACCCCTGCACATACCAAAATCTGTACAGACTCAAATCCCTTATATAACGTGGTACAATATTTGCATATAACTTGTTCATATCCTCCCATATACTTTAAACCATCTTTAGATTACTTAAAATACCTAATACAGTGTAAACGCAATATAAATAATTGTTATACTCTATTTTTTCTTTATATTATTTTTTATTGTTGTATTATTTTTCCTCCAATATTTTCGATCCATAGTTGCTTGAATCTGGGAAAGTGTAACCTGTGGATAGGGAGAGCTGACAGTGAGTAATTAAATATGCAAATATATAATATATGTATTTTTACCGAGCTTTCTCCCTCTCCCCGCTCCTCCTTCTTGAATTTAAATATGTATTTCTCTTGTGTTGGCATATAGTTGTTCATCTACTTGTTTCATATTAATATGGAGTACGTTAGGCTGAAACTTTTTTATATATATATAAATATATATTATATGAGTATATAATATATTATATAAATTTTATATAATATGTAAATATAAATATGTATATAAATATAGAATATATAAATATAATAGTATATAAAATATGCATTGTATAAATATCATATAATAATATTTCCTTTGAATTGATCTTAAAAAACTATTTCCTATTTTCTCTTATTTAAAAAAAAAGCCAAGAGCGGCGCCTATGGCTCAAAGGAGTAGGGCGCTGGCCCCATATGCCAGAGGTGGTGGGTTCAAACCCAGTCCTGGCCAAAAACTGCAAAAAAAAAAAAAAAAAAGAAAAAAGCTAAAATATTTAGCATTTTGTTTCCCACTATAGCATTTATTTGATGATCAAAAATGTATGTTCATTATTCCCATTTCTTTTCCCTGGGAGGAGAGAACTTTTAATTCTGGGCCCCTAGCCACCACCGTCTCACAATGAGGATAACAGCAAACATTAATTGAGCATTCGTGATGTGTTAGGCCCTGTGTTTCATCCTTTCTGGGAGCTTGTGCACTTTCTCAATGAGCATCCTGGTATCTGTATGAGCCTTGGAAGTTAGTTATAATTGTTATTTCTTGTTTGTGGATGAACAGTTTGATGCTCCGCGTACTTAAGCAATTTGTTCCAGGCATCATAGGCTATCACGGGTAGATCTAGGATTCAAAACCCATCTCTTCACTGCTATTCTTGGAATCCCAGAGAAGTTTGATGATTTTCCCAAGATCATAGTTACAAAGCTAGAATTAGAACTTAAGTCCTTAACTTGAAGTTTAGTGCGATATTCCATTACTATGCCACCTTGGAGTATGGTCTAATGAGAGCCAGAACTCCTCTTTGCTCACAAAAGCTACTGCCAGAGGCTTCCCTATGTGCCCTCTTCTTAGTGTTATGAATCTTGGCAAAGTGTCGCATATTATCTACCAAAGTGAGTTCTGAACTTGTCAATGATAGCACATCTGCGTGAGGAACCTATCGTTCCAGTGTTTTTAAAAAATCACTTACTAATATTCTTTATTTGGCTATCTATTCTTTTCCTTGGGGTAGTCTACCCAAAGGAGAAAGCTTAGGACCATATGTCTAAATATTAATTTTTTTAATGCCTTTTACCGGCACACTGGGGCCACATGCTTTTAGCTCTCTGCTGTTTGTCTTTTCACACACATGACATGGCACAAGGAAGGTTTGGAGCCATGAAGAGTGTTGCACATCCTGTACATGGGATTGCAGAAAACGGAATCAGAGAAATTGCCCTTAAAATTTGATTAGAGACAAACTGGAAAATGATTAATAAGAAAATAAAGTCACAGGAGAAGGAAAGCAGGCCAAGTTGTCTGCAAAGAGATTCTGTTTTCTTTGAAAGAGTTATGGTAAGCCCTTGCTTGAGAAGCAGTATGTGGATTTGTTTTAAAAAAAAAAAAACAACTTCAAGACTTTTGGGTATAAGCCAATTCATATTTTTATATAGCTTGGAGACAGTTTTCTTAGCAGTGAAACGCTGAACTGCTTTACAGTGCAAAACTTTATTGTTTTTATTTTTTCCTCATAGTGTGGAAAAGAGCTTAAGGTCACAAATTTTTTCAAACCTGCCAGAAGCTCATATTTTCCATGTTTGGGGATAAGACACAGTAGATTCTAAACATCTGGCTAGTCCTTATTTAAATAATTGTGTGTTCCATGCACATCATACGTACACAATTGTATTTTCATTCTAGTTACCTTTTTGTGTTCAGACATTCTGAAATCTGGATTAGATTGTGACTCCAGTAGCTGTTGGAAGTTGCTTTTCTAAAATGTCGGCTAAGGCAAATTGTATTTTTTTATACAAACGCAAGTAAAGCTTAGTTTCTTATATTTTCACTGTTCTTTTTTTTCAAAATTAAGTGAATATGGGAGCTTATAGGAGTTGTGCAAATAAAATTCTGTAGTGTTTTTAGAGCAAGGGAGACTTTCGAATTGGCTGGAGGAAGCCATTTTGAAAGTCTGGGCCCATATGTGTTAATGATGTGATTGCAGTTAAATCCCTGGAGGCACACCAATTTATCCTCTTGTGAAGTGGACATAATGTTGGCAGCTTTGGAGACGTATTGTCAGACGAGCGAGCTGGTGGATATGAGGCATTTGAATTTTGAGGGAAAGGACAAGACAGAGTAATCACAGGGCAAAGACCCTTCTCTCTACCCCCTTCCCCCAGCCTAACTACAGCTAAGCAAACCTGTTTCCCCTCATGTTGTTCCCCTGGGCTGGCTGTTCAGTGAGGTAATTTCCATTCTGGTCCTATCATTTTTCTTTCTATAGTTCATTCACTTGTTTATTGAGTACCTATTATATGCTAGGTTTGGGGTATAATGAAAATTAGGCACTGTCATGGAGAAGGTCATTCACTGTGTATATGTGTGTTTATGTGTGCAGGCATGCAAGTGTGCACAAAGTGAATACATGATTACATGATCATGTAATGTACTTCCTTTCTTTTCATGACTCTCCTGACAAAAAACATATTCACATCCTGCAGAATTCTGTTTCAGGGAATATCCTTTGGGAAACACTATTGAAAAACAATCTGGTTAAAGCCATAGGGATGCTTACTGTCACAGTGGCCTGATGGGTTTCAGAAGCCCACTGCTCTTTGTATTTTGGTTACCAGTATTTGAAGTTGCCCTCTTGCTGAGGGCATACGTGGAGGAGGCAGTAGTGCATCCTTTGAATGACATTTTACGGTGACTAGAAACTGAGCTGGGCTAACTGAGAGAATCTCAGCCAGTTTACCTCAAACCCGTGCTTTCCTCCTTGCCCTGTCATTGTGCACTGCATGAGAAAGATTGAGAAGAGAGGCAAAGACTGAGGCCGCTTCTTTCCCTTTGACCTGAAAGGTGGTGATGTCAGGTGCTGCTGATGGGGAAGTTGGCCTCTCGCTCTTTGCGAAGTCACTTGAGGAACACTGTACAGAGATTTCCCATCCAATCCTCATGATCATAGACCCTCTCCCACCCTCTGCCCTGTGCAGGGCCGCCACCTGTCTGGATCCTGTAATGAGCCTTCAATGTGCTTCCACCCCAGAGCTAGGGTATCAGAGGGCTCTGGCTCCAGCCTCTAACTCAACCACTCAGGGTGCAGGAAGATGGTTGTGGACACAGGCCCTGCTGATATGTGGGGAGTGATGCCTAGCACATTCTGAGCTCTCGAGATGTGCCATTGAAGGAACAAGTTATGTGTACTCAGTGATGTAAGGCAGTTCTTTCAAACCTATTTCACAAATGAGGAATCTGAGACTCAGAGATGCTAAGAAACTTGCTCAAGATGACACAGCTAGAAAGTGACAGGGCTGGGATAGGAACCAGACAGGCTGGCTCCAGAGTTTTTAAACTGCTAGATACACTGTACTGTACTCCTCCCATGGAATCATCTGAGATTATTATGTGCTGTTAGACAAGTACAAAAGAACATATATGTAAATTATGAAGTATAATACTAACAAAAACATTCAAGACCCCCCTTCCTTTCCCCCTCCACCTGGAAGCATTACCTATCCTGTTGATATTATACGTGTATTCCTCCTCCCAGTTCCTGTTGAGTTACGGTAATCATGCCCTTGAACCTTATCTAAGTGGAATGATGTTACATATATTCTCTATTTTTACTTTTTTCATTCAGTGTTATTTTAATATTAATTCCTGTTGCATATGGTTGCCGTTAGTTCTTTAGCGTAATAGTATAAGTATATATTACAATTTGTATAATATACATATTTCATCACATGTATATACCATTATTTACGAGTATTTGTGTGTTTTCCTGTTGAGGGATTATTTCTAGTTTTTGCTATTAGGAATAGGCTGTACTAAATGTTCTTGTGTGTGTCTGTTGTGCTAATGGGCAAATTATTTCTTTAGGGCAGGGGTCTGCAAACTTCTTCTGTAAAGTGCCTGATATTTTAGACTTTATGAGTCATATAGTATCTACTGCTGTACTCAACTCTGCTTAGATAATATGTAAATGAGTGGGCATGGCTGTATTCCATTAAAACTTCGCTTATAAAAACAAGCACCAGGCCACATGTAGTGTAGGTCGTAGTTTGCTGTTCACTGCTTCAGGCCTGTACTGAAGAGTGAAATTTCTGGGTGGATATACACATAACCATTTTTTAAGTGATTGCATCAGTTTACCCTCTTAGCAGTGATGTTAGGCGTTCCTTTTGATCCACGTCCTTGGTAATACTTGCTATTGTTAGATATATTGTTGTTGCTGCATTTATTATAATAATTGTTAAAATATGTATGTGTATGTGTTTGGGTGAAGGAGTGGAGTATAAAATGCTTTCTCAATGTAGTTTTCCTGTATTTTTTTTCTGATTACTAATGAGGTTGAACATCTTTTCATATGCTTATTGGCTGGTCTTATTTCTTCTATGAAATGACTGTATATTTCATTTGTGCATTTTTCTATTAACTGTTGGTCTCTTATTAGTCAGTAGGAATTCTACATATATTCTGGATAATAATCCTCATATATTCTGGATAATAATCCTTTGTCATTTTAATATATTGCAAACATCATCTCTCATGTGTGGTATCTTTTTTCACTCTCTTTATGGTATCTTGTTGAAAAGAAATTCCTGATTTTAATATTGTTAAATGTGCCATTCTTCGCCTTTGGCTGCATTTTTTCAGTGCCCCATTAATTAGAAAATAATTTTCTTATTTATAATAATTTATAGATTCTTATGGAGTCTCTAAGTAGATAACCACATATTTCAATTGATAATGTTAGAATTTTTCTTCTTTTCAATTATTATTCCTTCTGCTTATTATCTGGTCTTACTGTTCTAACTCAGGCCTCAAGAAGAATGTGGATTAGAAGCGGCACAATTTTATGCCTCATTTTAAAGGAAATGCATCTAACATTTGCCATTAAGAATGATATTTACTGTCGGTTTGCAATAGACACACTCTATTAGCTAAAGAAGATCTTTTTTATTTCTAGTTTATTAAGATTTTTTAAAAACATGGAGATTTTGTATCTTGAGCTGATTGTAATTTTTCTTCTTTACTCTGTTAATGTGGTTGGTGATTTACATGAATACTTTTCCTAATGCTGAACTACCCTTTAATTTATAGAAGAAACCATTTTAGTCATATTATATTATCATATCTTCTTTATATACTTCTGGATTCTATTTGTTAATAATATGCATTGTCTAAGTGAATATTGTCTAAGTTTGGCCTATAAGTTACCTTTCTCGTATAGTTCATGTCTAGTTTTGGTGTTAGGAGTAGGTGACCTGGAGGAAGTTATTTACTGTCTTTCCTAATTTTCTCATGCATGAAGTGGGGATCATAAGAGTGGCTACCTCACAGGGGTTGTAAGGACGAAAGGAGCTTAGAACTAGCATGGCATGGGGAAAGGCCTATGCAGATTTTTGCTTTTGCAATTCCTTAATAGATCTGACCTGTCTTTACCCCTGAGTTTTTATACTTCCTCTTCTCTTTTCTTCACAGGGATAACTCTCATTTGCCCTTCAAGTAAAACACAGCTCAGTGTTGGTCCCTTGGTTTGGGATGTTTCCTTATGTGGCCCATCTTCTCTGTGTTTCTAGCTGCCTGGTTATGGCTTCTGTCGTAACTCTTATGGTAGAATATTGCTACTAATGGTTTACTTGTCAGTTTTGGCTGTGAGAATGGATTATTTCTTACTTTTTTGGTATTTTTTGATATAAATATGAGAAAGATACTAGGTGATATTTTGAATGGATAAATGGACCAATTTTCTCTCCATTCTTTTCTTCTCTCCTATTTTTCTTTCTTCTTATCTTCCTCCATTTCTGCCAGCCTCTTCCCTCCCTTACTTGTGTCCTCCTTCCCTAATGTTCTAACTTCCTCCCTTCCTTTACTGTTAGGCTGGCACTGAGGGAGTTACGTTCTCTTAGTTACATTCTCTTAGTCATTCTTCACAGAAACCTTGAGTAGACATGATGATGATCCCATTTGTAGAAGTGGAAAGAGAGGATCAGGGCAATAGGGCATTTGCCTAACCAGAGGGGCAGCTCCCTTGCAGCATTGTCCTTCAAATGTTGCTCTCGGTGCTCAAAGCATGTTGGCAATTTTTTTGGAATCCCCTTCTGGCCAGTTTCTGAATCACATAAGAAAACCAATCTTATTTTTAGTACACTTTCAGAGAAGATAATTTCCATTCTGATTATCCCAATTCATCATGTTTGGTTGTCTCTACGTAAACTTGGACGGTCTTAAAATCTAAGCCACCTCTCAAGGACAAATATTTGCCATCCTCAAGAACATTTGAATGACTCAGAGACAGTTGCCAGAGCACGCTCCCGAGAGGCTGTGCAGCCCCACATCTCTGGGCTAAAGCCTGTAGATGTCCCTGTGGACTTTGTGTTGAAATGGTTTAGAGATAGGGACCTGGTAGAGGAAGGTTGTACTACCTTATAGACCCACCTCACATTTTTTGATGACAGTTTATTGAGATAAAATTTATATAATATGCAGTTCACCCATTTAAAGTATAAAATTCATTGGTTTTTAGCATAGTCACAAACGTTGGCAACCTATATCCCTGTCTAATTTGAGAACATTTTTATCACCCAAAAAGAAATCCCATTTTAGAGTCACTTTCCTTGCTGGCAATCATTAATTTATTTTCAACCTATGGATTTGCCTATTCTGGAGATCTCTTTAATGGGGTCATATGATACATGGTTTTTTGTGACTGACTTCTTCCATGGCATAATGTTTTCAGGGTTTATCCATGTTATAGTGGGTGTTGGTATTTCATTCCTTTTTATGGCTAAATAATATCCCACTGAATTGATATTGATATGCCACATTTTATTTACCCAGTTATCAATTTATTGACAAATGGGTTGTTTCTACTTTGGGGCTAATATTAATAATGCTGCTATGAATATTTGCCTATGGGTCAGCTGATGATTGGATACATAAAATGTGATACATTCATTCACTGGATTATTATTCAGCCCTAGAAAGGAATGAAATACTGATGCATATTATAATATGTATAAATAACATATGCTAAATGAAAGAAACCACTTATTGCATGATTCCATTGATATGAAATGTCCAGAATAGGCAATTCTATACACAGAGAAAGTAAATCAGTGGTTACCAAGACCTGAGGACAGGGAGGGGGATGGGAGAGACTGGTAAAGAGTAAAAGATTTCTTTTTGAAGTAATGTTCAAACATTTATTGTGTTGATGGATGCACAACTATGTGAATATACTAAAAATCATTGAATTTTACACTTTTTAGGAGAGCATTGATTTAAAAAAATTATAATATCCATCACTAAATACATACCAATTGCTTATTCTGCATTCAGTGCCCTGTGAGGCACACAGATGAGAAAGAAGTACTTGTTCCCTGTGCTCTAGAAGTTTCTCAATGGATATTTTTAAACGAGAAGATAAAGTGGATTCCCGTGAAGAACCATCCCATAAAGATGGTGCCTCACTCCATGCTAGTGTTGGGTGTAGGCCACACTCAGAAAATGTCTCAGCCCCTAAAAGTGTCAGCTAAAGGATTTCAGAAAGATTTTAGAATGTCATCTGCTTACACGTAGTATAAGTTACGTCATGCATTCCAATATTGTAAGTTCCCTGTAGGCAGGAGCTGTGTTTTACGTCCCTCTTGATTTCTGTGCTTAACACTGTGTTTGATCCACAGGTGGAATTATGTTTGGTGAATGTATAACTGCAGCTTTGGAAGCCTCCTGGACTGTCCCTACGACAAAAATTCAGGCCTCTGGCTGCCCTCTCTGACCAGCCTGGGGGTTTGCCCTTGTTTGGGAAACGTATTACTGAATTTACCAACTGTCTTCATGCAAAGGTTTCTTTTCTCATAACCAATCAACTATTTTGTTTCTCTGGTGCTTTCACTCTGGTTTCAATTATGACCTAAAATAACGTGTGTGTTTTCCTCTCTGATAATACTTCGAAGACTTTGGGTTCCTGGGTCTGTGAGATTTAGGAAAACAAAAGGTGGAATAAAACTCATGTTTGGTTTTTCTTTCTTTTTTTTTTTTTCATGTCTCTCAAACATCAATGCTATAGATTCTGTGTAGCTTACGGGTCTTTGCTGTAATTAGAAATTGTTTTTTTTTTTTTTTTAATTTGTTTGTTTTGTTCTTTCTTCTGTGAAGGTACTTTATGTTGATTGCGTTCTTTCTGTTAAATATCCTTTGCTTGCACTGGACTTTTCTTTGTGTTGATTTTTTGCTTCATTTTTTTTTTTTCATTTCCCATGCTGTTCAGTTACTGGATGCCAGAAGAACCAAGGTTTGTCCACTCTTTGTGGCTTGTTTTGCTCTGCACAGTCTCACCTCCTTGTGTGTCTGAGTGTGTCTGTCTGTGCCTGCATTTATTCCCTTTTGCTTGCAGATGCAGTAATCCTGTTTACTAAACCTGTTCACAGCTTTATTTGTAAAAATAGAGTCCTTGTTTGTGTCTACTTGTAGTGGATGCTCTTATTTTCATTTTTAAATTAACAAGCATCAATCATAGAAACTAATGGACAATGTAATAACAAACATCTTGGGAAACAAGGAATACTGAGTCTGGAGCGTTGTGGGCATAAAGAAGGTGTGTTTGTGAAAGTTTCCCTCTAACCCTTGCCACTTCCTATATTAAAACTCTGTAGATGTACTAATATACTGTTTCTGTGTATGTGTACATTTCTCTTCTCCTGAGACATTCAGAATGCATCATTGAATTAATTTCCCCCTCTCCATGTGCTGTCCCATGCTACTGAAGTCACCGTGGAGGACTTCACGGCTGGCCCCCGGACTTCATGATTAACATTCCATCTTCATGGTGTGGTGGCAGCAAGCAGCACTCGGCATTTCTATTAACTTTTCGCCTTCTTTCCCCTCTCCTGCTCCACCTTTCTCATTGCAGCACCTGCAATTGACTATCCAGGCCCTTCAGGATGAGCTGCGAACCCAGAGAGACCTCAACCACCTCCTGCAGCAAGAGAGCGGCAACCGAGGGGCAGAGCACTTCACCATCGAGCTGACCGAGGAGAACTTCAGGCGGCTCCAGGCCGAGCACGACAGGCAGGCTAAGGAGCTCTTCCTTTTGAGGAAGACATTGGAGGAAATGGAGCTGAGAATTGAAACACAGAAACAGACCCTCAATGCCCGAGATGAGTCAATTAAAAAGCTTCTCGAGATGTTGCAAAGTAAAGGCTTACCGTCCAAAAGCCTGGAGGATGACAATGAACGGACACGGCGGATGGCAGAGGCTGAATCTCAGGTCAGCCACTTGGAAGTGATTTTAGACCAGAAAGAAAAGGAAAACATACATCTTAGGGAGGTAAGAACGTTCACTTTATTTCTCCCATTACCTTAATTTACAAGTTAAAATATGTTACTGAGTTATTTTCACAGGTTGGAAGATATCTTATAGCTTTAATAAAATTCCCTTCATCATCTGCTTAATAACCTGTTTGCTTGTAACCGTTAAACTGGAATTTTTTTTTTTTTTTTTTAATACAGAGTCTCATTACGTTGCCCTCAGTAGAATGCGGTGGCATCACAGCTCACAGCAACCTCAAACTCTTGGGCTTAAGTGATTCTCTTGCCTCAGCCTCCTGAGTAGCTAGAACTACAGGCACCTGCCACAGTGCTTGACTATTTTTTTGTTGTAGTTGCCATTGTTGTTTGGCAGGCCCGGGCTGGGTTTGAACCTGCCAGCCCTGGTGCATGTGGCTGGCGCCCTAGCTGCTGAGCTTTAGGCGTCGAGCCTACACTGGAATTTTGTATTAGTTTTTTCTCTACTCACTGTACATTTGTTCCATTATTATTCAACATGGATTCAGGTTCCAAGCATGCACAGCACGGGTCAACTCTAAGGTGGTTTACAATTGCTCTCCCGCAAGTGGCTATAGTGTTAGTGTCTTTTAAGTAGAGTATTATTAAGTTGTTTATCAAATATCTCTCTAAAGGAAATAAAGTAGGTGATTGGCAACACAATGAATCTAAATATTTTCATAACTGAATTGGCGGGGGGAGTTGTAGAAAGTAAAGCATATGGGTGTTTCTGGAAAGAATGGTAAATGCACAGGCCAATTCTGAACGTTTAGGTTTAAGATAATCTTTGTCTGAATTTCCATTCGTCTAGGACAGAATGTTTCAGGTTTTGCGAGAATGTGTTTTTCCCTGAGTGAATTCAATCCAGTGAAGTCCTTCTGAGGCAGTCCTGGCCAGCTACTGCCATTGAATGTTGGGATGCTCAGATATCTGAGAACATGTGGTTGAGTGGAGCTTAGGAAAAATGTGGATGACAGCCAAGGTTTGAAATTTTTACAGCAGTTCCTTGCTACTGTGGTGAATATGGATCTTAAAAGTACTGTGCAGTCAAAACTCTGTGAGGTGACATGGATCACACAGAACATAGCAAGCAATAAAATGGCATTAGGTATATTTTCAAAATATTCTACAGCAATAAATAAAAGTTCCACAACATATTTGCTTTGAGACCAAACGATATTTCTTGGCATTAAAGTACCTGTTCCAATGGGCAGTTCTCCTTGTGGGTCACTGGTTTGGTTGGTCACAAGACATGGCTTCCATGTTGGGATTTGCTCAAAGGCAGATGCTCCCAATAGTTTTTTTTTTGGTGTGGATTATATGTGCTTAGAACATTTGAACAGGCTGTTGTGTCTTCAGACTTAATGTCCTTGACTCTTATTCTTCCTTGTTTTGTTTTTACTAGACTTTAGCAGCAGGTTTGGGAAACTACAGGGCTTGGTTTCATCAAAGAGATGTTTTATTGGGCCTGGTCCTCCCATCTATGTTCCAAGGGGATGGACGTAGTGGGCACACTCACTAAATGATCTCCAATGATCCCTACCTCTTGGGATTTATACATTTTTGGTAAATTTCTTTCCTTGATTGTTGGCTCATCCTCAGAAATAGTTTCTAAATGAAAGAATAGGGCAAAAACAATGGAAAATCAACATCACTTCCATGCTTAGGTTACATAAGACTGTTACTTCCATCTTGCTAGAAGTCTCTATTGGCCTTCTTAGCTTGTGTGCTTTGATGGAGCAAACTGCCATGTGGAGAGGTCCATGTGGTAAGGAATGGAGAGTCAACACCCAGTAAAGAATGGAGGCATTCAGTCCAACAGCCACAAAAAACAGAAAACTTCCTACAGCTACTTGGTGAGCTTGGAAGTGGATCTTTCCCCAGTCAAGCCTTCCGATGAGATGGCAGGACCTGGAGTGACACCTTGATTGCAGCCTGTGAGAGATCCTGGAGGAGAGGACCTAGATAAGTCTTCCTGGATTCCTGATGCACAGAAACTATGAGATAATAAATGTGTGCTGGTTTAAGCTGTTGCATGTTAGGGTAATTTGTTGCCCTAACAGATAACAAATACAGTAGAACAAAAACAAATCAGTTCCCTATTTTACTCCACAGACCTCCCATCTAGTTAACAGAAGGGGAACAATAGTTGCTGGCATATTATTACTGACATGAAGACTGACTGTGGCTTTTGACATTTTTTGTGTGCTCCTCTCTAGAGGATCACTGTAGTTGGATAAAGCTATTGTTTTATTTTGGGTGCCAAGGGGTGATAGTGCGTGTTTGACAAGGGTGTGATGCTCTGGAAACCACCGTCTGCAGCACCATCCCTCACTCCATGTTCAGATCTTGTGGTCAGGATGGAGTCACTCTTTTGTTACTAGATTCTGCTCCTTGGTAATAAGTCATAGACGGTATCTCATGTGGCTCTCTCCATTTAAATGAATCTAAACACAATTTAACTTGTGTTTGTTTTCACAATGGTCTGGTATAAATATAGATCATGTCTAGACCGTTAAATGTCAGTTTTAAAGCACATGGTGTTGGTACAAAAAAAAATGCAGCTCAACATATTCAACTGATTTCTGTGGTCCGTGGCCCATTAGAACAAAGTCAGTAGTCCTTATTTTGGCTCATCAAGAGGGAGAATATGGAAAATGCATCTCTCTGCAAAAAACTCATTTTAAATTTGAACTCAACAAATAAGATTTGGAGGCTAGATTGTTTGTGTGCATGTGTGTGTGTGCGTCTTAATTTCTAGGCTGTAGTGCAGTGGCACCATCATAGCTCTCTGTAGCCTTAAACTTCCTACCTCAAGCAATCCTCCTTACTCAACCTTCCAAAGTGCTGGAATTACAGGTCTGATCCACCATACTAGGCAATATTTGGAGGCTTGGAGGGACTTTCCAAGAGAAGAGTTGTACTGGCTTGCAAGAATTATTTCTCAAATTTTCAGGCATGTTATGGGCCTGTTGTTAGACCTGTTGATAGCTTGAAATGGGTCATATTGGAGTACACCATACGGATTGGTAAATGCTATTCTCAGGGCCTCCCTCCTCCATTCCCCTGCCTGTTCCCTGAAGCCTATTTACAATAGCACATCTCTGAATAAATTCTGTGAAATGTTTACCCTAATACAGCAGGGAGAGGGACCATGGATCAGAAAGTTAAATGCCAGAAGAATTATGATTATGAGTGCATCTAGCACTCATGATTCATCAGAAGTTTCCAAAATAGGGTCTGTATGGATGCTTATGTTTCATGTACCATGTAGAGCCCTTTACATTCATTCACACTGAATTCTCACAAACCACCTCATCCATTCATTCCTTTATTCACTAATTGGAGGGACACACATTGAGGCTCTGTTCTGGGTACTACAATGATAAGCAGTGAAGTTTAGCTTCACTGTGCTTGCATTCTATTGGCGGGATGGGGGGAGGAGATGATAATTTTGTAGTTAAGTAGAGAAATGTTATGAAAAAAAAGAAGAGGGTGAAGCAGAAGGGACCTAAGTGGGCCGATTCATAGTGGGTGATCAGAGAAGACCTGAATGACAAAAAGGAACCAGCACATGAGGATGTCAGAAGACCATTCCAGTGAGGTGGACAGGCCCGTGGCCTAGGAGGTAGGTGTTATTACATTTCCCATTTTACCTGGGGGAGCTGAGGGATGAGGGACATTAAGAAGCTAACAGATGATGGAGCTAGTATACATATTTGAATCAGGTTGACTTCAGAGTCTCAGCTCTGAAACCATTTTGTTATGGCCCTTTTCCAGAAGAATTTTCCCCCAGTGTGCTCAGCGGAGCAGCCATGTTGTGGGCTGTTGATATATATTATGAGAGAAAAAGGGCTTCGGTGCCAGGTGAACTTGGGGAAATGCTGCATTCTGCAGAGTTTACTGCTGGAGCCTCAGACTTTTGAACATGCAGATGTGTATTAGTCATGTCCAAGAAGGGGACCCCAGAAAGCAGAGCTTCTCAGACTTACTGGACTTGCTTTTCTTACCTGACTTGGTGCTGTGGTGTTCTTTGTAAGACAATTTTGAAAAATGTTGTGCTAGAAAATAAAAATAATGGTTTAAATCTGTGACTTACAAAATATGTGATAATATACAAATATTTGTTTCCCATTGCCGAGTGAGTGGGTAATTTCCTTCATTAGTTATTCTGCAAGGCAAGGTATCGTAAGTGGTTTTCATATTCTCTATTGAGTTTTATAATTTACTTCTGTTGGGGTATTTTTAAATTTTGTAGTTGAAAAATTTATCTGACCATTTTTGTTATAAAAATGGTAGGGATAACTCAGCTTGTCTAAAGAAGTTGCCTGACCTCTGTTAATTTACATGAATCTAAAACGGGCTTGAAAATGTACTTGAGGGTTTAAGTTCAGGGTGTTCTTGATTTCTTTTTCCTTATGCACGGTTCAAGTAGGTTGGGGCTCGGTGGTGTGATGGTGGGGAATGGAGTGCCAGTGGTTTCATGATTCATTCTCAGGCAGAGGTGCTGGACCTCACATAAACCCCATCTATTGTTTAGAACATTTGAAATTGGCTGGAGTTGCATCTGGGGTGGGTTGGGCTGCTTTAGTGTCTAGTCTTTCAGTGGTCTCAAAAAGGCTGAGGGTGAAACCACTGCTTTGTCTGGCAGGAAACGACAACAACAAAAAGGTTATGATCTCATCTTACTTGGAAGATCAAAACCATTGCCCAGAAACTGCAGCTGATGTGCCAAAGGGTTGGCTGAGACTCGCTGTGACTCACTAGTGTTGTCTGATGCATGTGGATACAAGTTAATTTGATAAGACATTGCTTGATGTGGTAATAGTTTACCTTATTCTCTAGCTTTTTCTGCAAAGAACATACTGTTCCATTTTAAGGTTTTAGTGTTCAAGTGTCCAAAATACTACTGATCTCATTAAAGAAAAAAAAAACAAAAACGGATTTATACACCAGGATCCTCTTATGCTTACTCTGCTTAATATTTTCTTGATGGGTCCTTAGAAGAGAGTTAGTGGTCTTTGGACATATCTCACTATAAGATGATTGAAGGGAAAGAATATGTGTTCTGCTGCTAATCCTATTGATCTACTATGCTAATTCCTTTGGGTAGGCTGCCTTTGTTTGGTAGCAAGGACAGAAGAGCACCCAAGTCATTAGGGGCCACAGTTGCTAAACACCAGGTCATGGAAACCTCCCAGGAGACAGGACCTGGAATTTCCTTCATGCTCTGGGGGGCAGAGAGGAGAAGCAGGTAACATGACTTCTTGGTCTCCTGGTTTATTTATTTATTTGGGAGATCCACCAAAGCAAAGGCACTTAGCTACAAGTTTTTGAGCTTTTGGATCTGTTACTGATGGCTCAAATCTCCCCATATAATGTCTGCCCAGACTTCTAAATGCTACATCAGTCTCCCTTCACAACCATATGGCCTCATTTTCTTTAACACACGTTTGTCTCTAGTTTTGCTGACTGAGCCATGATTTTGCTGATGCATGCATTTCTAATTCTGACTCTACGGACTCAGTACACTCTATTTCTATCAACAAAGCTTATTACAGAAAATATTCCCAAACATATAAACATAATATTTTGTATACCTGATCTTTTACAAAGGCTGTTTCTTGTACATATTACAGAACTTGAATAGTTGGTCCCTATTTTAATCTAGTAAATAAGTTTCTTACAGGATCAATACATTCCATCAGTATTCCCAGACCTCAAGTATTGCCTGTAGGTGCTCACTAAACATTTTCACGAGTTAAACAATGGTTATAAATATCTAGAGAATTGCTTCATGGTTTAGTTTGTCAATATTGGAAAAGTTCATAACGACTGTACAAGCTCCATGTTCTTTTATGTGTTCTCCATCATTGTCTGTGTTTGAAATACAACAGGAACTTCAAGAGTAACTTTCAGTGGAAGTTTCCTTTCATTTGTCCAATTTGTGTTGGACATCATTGGGCATATGTTGGGCGTCCATAGGTGGGATGCTTTGGGAGCAGCAGTGACAATTTTGAGGTCTTGTGCAGAGATTCAGGTGGACAATAAGAGAAGCAGCTAACACTTGCCAAGGCTCCTTCTGTGCTAGGTGCTGTACTAAGTAAATACTGTTGTCATCATCCTCAGTACATGGATAAGGAGACTGAGGCAAAATGGGGTAAGTAAGTTCCCCCATTCACACATACCACATGTTGGTGCCCAGATCAGGAAGTGGGCATTCTGGCTCTAGAGTCTATGGTTGGCCCCATTGCATGCTCCTGCTTCTTGGAGTGGTACATGAAGGGGACCTTGAATGGTCCTCAGATGCTGGGCAGCTGGAGAGCTGATGACTGGCTTTATCCATGGCAGAGCTGGTCTTCAAAGGCAAAAGAGACATGTAGTAGGTGGTAGGTGGTAGGGAAGCACACAAGGAGAAGAGATAGCTGAGTCAAGCCACAGGGAGGGGGACTGGGGTCTGTGGTGGGTTTGGGGTGTGGTGAGTTTGGAATAGCTGGCACACTGCCTTTCAGGAGGAGAAGGAAGTAAAGGCGAGTGGATGGTTTAGGATCGGATCACTGGAGCCTCTCAGTCCCAGACACAGGGAATTGGCATTTACTCCGTCGGCTCTGGGGAGGCTTGAAAGGCATTTGCCCTGGAGAATGACATGAGCAGAGAAGATAGACAACTTGTAGTAGATTGGATAGGAAGAAGTTAGAAGGATATTGTGGTTATTCAGGTGACCAAGAGTCTGAATCTGGGTGGTGGCTGTGGATGTTGAAGGGAAAGATCATCTCCACCTGCAGGCTGAACCTTGACAACTTAAGAACTGAGTGCTGGGACTTTGAGGGACAAACAACCTCTGTGGACCTCTGTGTGGGCAGGTGGCATGACAGTGTTGTAAATGGTAAGAGTTGTCAGGAGAAGGGTCTGAGGGTGAGGAAAAACATCGGGTGTCTTGACTTTGGTAAAATCCTGGTGCAACTGTCCAGCCAAGGTTAGGAAGTGACCGTGAAGTTCTTCCCAAAGTACGTAAGGCTTCTCTGACTATGGCTCACTTTTATTAAGGCTTGCCTTTTCACACTCCTAATCGTATTCACCTGAATACTTCTTTGTGCCTCTTTTCTGAGTAAGAATCTCATTTTGAATATGTTATCTTCTTTGAGATTATGTGGAATTTTCAGTGACTGATGCCAGCTTGAGACAGATTCCCTTTGTTCTCACTGAATTCTATTTTCTCCACATGGTCCATGTAGGACAGATGCCAGTGAAACATCTTTACAGAAAAGACCTCATTCTGGGCTCTGATTGGCAATATATCCAAAAGTGGGATTGCATAATTTCCCCCCTCCCACTCCCATGGGGACAGCAGGATTCTTTTTTTTTTTTTCTGTAGAGACAGAGTCTCACTTTATCACCCTTGATGGAGTGCTGTGGCGTCAAACAGCTCACAGCAACCTCCAACTCCTGGGCTTAGGCGATTCTCTTGCCTCAGCCTCCCGAGTAGCTGGGGCTACAGGCCACCGCCACAACAACTGGCTATTTTTTTGTTTTGCAGTTCAGCCGAGGCCGGGTTTGAACCCGCC
>CAUYRH010123261.1:0-25565 GCA_963574655.1 Perodicticus potto
AGACATTATGGCGGGTGCCTATAATCCCAGCTACTCAGGAGGCTGAGGCAAGAGAATTGCTTAAGCCCAGGAGTCTGAGGTTGTTGTGAGGTATGACACCATAGCACTCTACTGGGGGCAACAATGTTGTAACCTTAAATGAGTTAATGGCTCTGTTTCTCCACAGTGCTGAGATCTTTAGGCTTTTGACAAAATGTTTTACATTTTGGACCGTGTCTCCAGGCAAGAAGCTTTTCAGCTTCTAACTCCTTGGAACCAATAGCTGCAAAAACTTCAAAGTATCTATCTCTGGATGACCAGAAAACAGTCTTTGTGTTTGCCTCAGGGTAGCCCAAACCTGTTGCTTTTTCTGTGAAGGCAAAAGCCAGTTTAACCCTTTAGTGGCTCACTCGAATGAGACGTACAGGAGACATACATGTGGGGATTTCTAACCCCACAGTGCTGAGCCTCCCATTTTTGTTTGTTTGTTTTTGGTTTTTTTTGAGACAGAGTCTAACTTTCTTGCTCTCCATAGAGTGCCATAGCGTCACAGCTCACAGCAACCTCCAGCTCCTGGGCTTAGGTGATTCTCTTGCCTTAGCCTCCTGAGTAGCTGGGACTACAGGCGCCTGCCACAACGCCTGGCTATTTTTTGTTGCAGTTTGGTCGGGGCTGGGTTCAAACCTCCCACCCTTGGTACATGGGGGCCAGTGCCTTACTGACTGAGCCACAGGCGCCACCCTGGATTCCCCTTTTCACCTACCCTTTTCCAGCCCCTAATCCTGAAGCTGTACTCAGGCTTATTGCTTCCAGAAAGCAGTATGAAAACTACTTTCAGTGGATAAAGGTATGTATACGTAGGAGATAGATCAATAGCCTATTTGGGATGCTTTAAATGCACAGTCTCCACCCCCAAAAGCCTCTTGGGCTTCAGGGGAATGGTCTTCACCTGGTCATTGCTTTTGCTGGGGACACAGTCACTAGAAGAGTCAGGTAGGATAATAAATAATTCCAACTTGTAGCTAAACAATTTTATACTTTGTCTTTTATATTTCCCATCTATTAATCCATTTTTGTCCTCATACCAGTCCTGGAAGGAAGGTAACAAGTAATACTGTTATCCTATAAGCAAGGAAACTGAGGCCCAGACAGGTTAGGTAGCATCTCCAGGGTCATGGGAAGAGTGAACCCAGCATTTGAAACCCTATGACTAGGGTGTTTGCTAAGAAGCCAGTGTGCCTTTTGAGGGCTCAGATTAGTTGGATTTTGTATTTTCCTTTCACTTGGACTCAACACAGATATTCATAGGGGTGGGGAATGGGAAGAGGAGAGATGGAATGAAGGATAGGTAATCCTAGAGAAGTGGGAGGGGGGAGTATACAGTAAGGGGCCAGATGATGAGCCTGGAAGCCTCCCAGGAAGAATGGGGAAAAGAAGCCAGAGAAAAGTGAATAGACTTTATTGTGGAATTGTCTGTGGGGCCCATTGAGACTCAAAACTAAGGTGGGAAAATGTTTTCTAATTGTTCAGGACCCTGGAGAGAAAGATACTTTACAGATGTCCCCTTGGGAGCCTTGAGAAGAACATCTCCCTCCCCCAATAAGGCGGGGCAGGGAAAGGGTGCTGCCAGTTGCCCTGGTAGTGGCTACATTGTGAGGTGGTTCTGGTTACAGGTAGTGGAGTTGGGGTGGGAGGAAACAGAAGTGGTGGGGGCAGTGGAGCCGTGTCCTGGACTCTGCCTGTCCCCACCCCCACCTGGGGCCTTCCACTATCCCACCATCATGGGTAGTGCCTACCACTGGGAGGCCCGGCGCCGGCAGATGGCATTGGACAAGAGGAGGCGGCTGATAGCCCAGCAGAAGCAAGAGCAGGTGCATAAGGGCCAGGTTCATCTAGGTCCTTCCTGGGGCAGGAAAGAAATGGGGAAGAAAGACATACCTCTAGGAAGCTACCTATTATCTGGTGAATGTCGTTTGCTGTGCGATAGGAGGAAAGCAAGATCAGATCATTCGGAGTTCTCTTGAATCAATTGTATGTGCATGTGGACATGGGGACACTACCACCCTAGTTGATTTGTTATACTAGACTGGGAAGGACAGGGTACTAGGCCTGGGAGGCTTTAAAGCTGTGCTGCCCAATAGGGTAGCCACCAGTCTGTGTGCTACGGAGCCCTTGGAATGTGGCTAATGAGACTGAGGAACTACATTTTCAGTTTTATTTTATTTACTTTTTTGAGACAGAGTCTCACTATGTTGCCCTCGGTAGAGTGCTGTGGCGTCACAGCTCACAGCAACCTCAAACTGTTGGGCTCAATCAATTCTCTTGCCTCAGCCTCCCAAATAGCTGGGACAACAGGCACCCACCACAACGCCCGGCTATTTTTTGGTTACAGTTGTCATTGTTGTTTAGCTGGCCTGGGCCGGGCTTGAACCCGCCACCTTCTGTGTTTGTGACTGGCACACTACCCACTGAGCTATGGGCTCCAAACCATAAATTTTCAATTTTATATAAATTTAATTTAGATATAAATTTTAAAAATACCCTATTTACATACTGGAAAAATTTTAAGCATGTTCGGGACAACTTGGGTATGTGAATCTATCTTTTCTATTGCAAATTTAATGAATTCTAAATATAGATCAGATTTTTTTTTCCTTTTGTTTCACTTTGTCACCCCAGCTAGAGTGCTGAGGCATCATCATAGCTCACAGCAACCTCAAATTCTTGGACTCAAGCGATCCTCTTGCCTCAGCCTCCTGAGTAGCTGGGTAGCCCAACTAATTTTTTCTATTTTTAGTAGAGATGGGGTGTCACTGTTGCTCAAGCTGGTCTTGATCTCCTGAGCTCAAGTGATGCTCCCGCCTCAACCTCCCAGAGTGCTAGGATTATGGGAGACACCATGCTCAGCCTCATATATCAGATATTTTTGATGAAAACTTAGTGTCCAAACTAAGATGTGTTGTTAACTGTAAAATGCATGGTAGGTTTTCAAGACTTAGTATGAAAACAAAGAATATAAAATGTTTCATTCATAGTCTCCTTGATCACTGTTTTGGATGTATGGGTTAATAAAATATATTCAAATTAGTTTTACCTGTTTCTTTTTTACATAGCTATTAGACAATTTAAACTTACACATGTGGCATGCATTATATTTTTATTGGATTGTGCTATTTCAAAGCATTTGAGAGGTTATTCTTTATCTTCCCTCACTGAAAACTGCTTTCAGTGGACAGCTCTGAAGCTAGGAAGTAGGTGCTCAGAGACAGTGCTACTTCCCAGGGAAGGACTGGGCAAGGGGTACTGTCACCCAGAAATAGTTCTTGGGTGTTGTGGTGGGCAAGGGGAGACAGGGTAGGCCCCAGCTTCAGCCTCTAACTCCGGGGAACAGATAGCCCCACACCCACTCCATCTACACCTCTCTATTTCCTTGCCTTGCTCCCAGAAGTCTCTCTGGCAGATGGGTGACTGACTGGGTGGGAAGAGAGGAAGATGCCATCTGCTGGGGGCTTCTTGCTAGGTACTGAAAAAACTCTAGGATGAGGAAGGCAAATCGAAGAACAAAATCTTATCTCAGGAATCAAAGGAGCCACAACCACCCCAAGCAAAATCACAGCCACCACCAAAGAAGCAGCGGCCACGGGCACCCCAGCCTCCACAGCCACCGTCACAGCCTCAGGAACCACAACAGTCATCACAGGCGCAGCCACAGGCACCGCCACCACTGCCACAGACACCACCTCAGGCGATGCAACCAAGTGCTCAGTGCACCTCCACGTGCAATCTCCAGGATTCCCAAATGCCAGGTCTTCTGCTCAGTCTGGTGGGGGCCTGTTAGGCTGGAGGGCAACCCTCCACTGTAGAAACAGCAGATTCCAAGGGGGTAAAAAATGTTCACAGGCTCAGATGAGGTGCCTGGCAGGGAGATGTGGTGAAAGAGCTCTTTGCTCCCATCCCAGCCCTATAGTCTAGAAGTCATAGCTGCCACACTCTCTGGACTCTTCCCAGTACCTTTGGGCTTTACGGCCTTGGTAGCCCCTCTCTTTGGGTAGGTTTGTGCTAACTTAAGGCTGCAAAGAAGCTTGCTAAGTTCTCCAGAGGGTGGCTGAGAAGTTATCGGCCCTTCTTCCAGAGTAACGGTGATAGGAGTTGGGGTGGGAGGATCAGAGGGTGGGACATGATTTGTAGGATAATCAATAGATATGTATTATATCAAGCCCTGTGAGGTCTGGAACAGGGAACCACAGCATGGCTTTCTAGTTGAGAATCTTCAGAATGGGTTCAGTCTTTGCCTTGCCCCAGGGAGAAGCCTTCCCCCACTCCCTGGCTTCCAAACAAGGAGTCCAGTGCTGCCATATTTTATCCTCAGATAACTGCCAGATGAGTAACCTGTGCTTGGCTTCATCATCGGGTCTCAGGAATACATGCCAATCCAGCCCTACCAACAATACTGGGTATTCACGACTCAAGGTGAGAGACACATAATGTGAGAGACATACTTTGAGTACCTGAGGGTGTGAATATGTGTGTGTGCATGTGTAGTCTAGAGAGGCTTCCTTAGCAGGACTATGAGGAAGCACTGGAATTATTTCAAACTCAATTCCGAAGGGCCCATTCCTTGCCCCCATTAAAAATGTCTGGGTAACAAGAGTTTGAGGTTGCTTGAGCTGTGACGCCATGGCACTCTACTGAGGGCGACATAGTGAGACTGTGTCAAAAACAAACAAAAGGCTCAGCGCCTGTAGCTCAAGCAGCTAAGGCCCCAGCCACATACGCCAGAGCTGGTGGGTTCAAATGCAGCCAGGGCCTGCCAAACAACAATGACAACTACAACCAAAAGACAAAGAAAACATAGCCAGGCTCTGTGGTGGGTGCCTGTAGTCCCAGCTACTTGGGAGGCTGAGGTAAGAGAATTGCTTAAGCCCAAGAGTTGGAGGTTGCTGTGGGCTGTGACTCCACAGTACTCTACCGAGGGTGACATAGTGAGACTCCGCCTCAAAAAAAAAGCAAAATTGTCTGTGTAGACCCCACTGCTCAGTGCTATCCATAAAATGAGAATACTACTACCTTCTCATTAGAGGTGCTATGAGGACTGAATGAGGCAACTAAAGGAGACAGCATAAAAGCACTTAGTTTAGAGTCTAGTTCGTTGTAGGCCATCAAACCCAGGATAGTGGGTACATTGGCATACCCGTAGGCCTAGCTATTTGGGAGGCTGAGGCAGGAGGATCACTGGAGGCCAGGATTTCAAGGCTTTTGTGTGCTATAATTATGCAAATGGATAGCCACTGCATCTGGACTGGGTAACACAGGGAGACCCTTCCCCCAAAACAAAAGAAACTCAGAAACAGGATCCCAGGATGCTGCTTCTTTTTTTTTTTTCGGAGACAGAGTCTCACTTTATTGCCCTTGGTAGAGTGCCGTGGCCTGACACAGCTCACAGCAACCTCCAACTCCTGGGCTTAGGCGATTCTCTTGCCTCAGCCTCCCGAGTACCTGGGACTACAGGCGCCCCCAAGAGCGCCTGGCTATTTTTTGTTGCAGTTTGGCTGAGGCTGGGTTTGAACCTGCCACCCTCAGTATATGGGGTTGGCAACCTACCCACTGAGCCTCAGGCACCGCCCAGGATACTCAATTTTTTTTTTTTGAGACAGAGCCTCAAGCTGTCACCCTGGATAGAATGCCGTGGCATCCCAGCTCATAGCAATCCCCAATTCCTGGGCTCATGTGAGTCTCCTGCCTCCGCCTCCAAGTAGCTGGGACTACAGGTGCCCGCCACAATGCCTGGCCATTTTTTGGTTGCAGCCGTCATTGTTGTCTGGTGGGCCCGGGGGCTGGATTCGAACCCACCAGCTCAGGTGTACATGGCTGGCGCCTTAGCCCGTTGAGCCACAGGCACCGAGCCAAGGATACTCAATTTTTTTTTTTGAGACAGTCTCACTTTGTTGCCTTTGGTAGAGTGCTGTGTGGTGTCATAATACACAGCAACCTCAAACTCTTGGGCTCAAGCAATTCTCTTGCCTCAGCCTCCTGGGTAGCTGGGACTACAGGTGCCTGCTACAACGCCTAGCTATTTTTAGAGACAGGGTCTCACTCTAGCTCAGGCAATCTACCCACCTCAGCCTCCCAGAGTGCTGGGATTACAGGTGTGAGCCACTGTGCCGGCTATTTTTTTTTTTTTTTGAAATAGACTCTCACTCTGTCACACTGGGTAGAGTGGGCTCAGGCAATCCTCTTGCCTCAGCCTCCAATGCCTGGCTAGTTTTTTTCTATTTTTTTTTTTTTTTGAGACAAAGCAGCAAGCCATCACCCTGGATAGGGTGCTGTGGCACTCAATTCCTGGGCTCAAGAGAGTCTCCTGCCTCTGCCTCCCAAGTAGCTAGGACTACAGGCGCCTGCCACAACGCCCAGCCATTTTTTTGGTTGCACCTGTCGTTGTTTGGCGGGCCCAGGCTGGATTCGAACCCGCCAGCTCAGATGTATGTGGCTGGCGCCTTAGCCTGTTGATCCACAGGCGCCGAGCTCTATTTTTATTTTTATTTATTTATTTTAAGAGACAGAGTCTCACTTTATTGCCCTTTGTAGAGTGCTGTGGCATCACAGCTCACAGTAACCTCCAACTCCTAGGCTTAGGCGATTCTCTTGCCTCAACCTCCTGAATAGCTGGGTCTACAGGCACCTGCCACAACGCCCGGCTATCTTTTTGTTGCAGTTTGGCTGGGGCCAGGCTGGAAACTGCCACCCTCAGTGTATGGGGCTAGTGCCCTAGTTTTTTCTATTTTTAGTAGACACGGGATCTTGCTCTTGCTCAGGTTGGTCTCAAATGCCTAAGCTCAAGAAACCTACCTGCTTCAGCCTCCTAAAGTGCTAGGATTACAGGTGTGACCCACTCCTCCCAGATGTCTTTTTTTTCTTTTGGAGACGGAGTCTCAGTATGTCACCCTCAGTAGAGTACTGTGGCATCACATCTCACAGCAACCTCCAACTCTTGGGCTTAAGTGATTCTCTTGCCTCAGCCTCCCAAGTAGTTGGGACTACAGGTACCCACCACAATGCTTGGCTATTTTTTTGTTGTTGTTGTCATTGTTGTTTAGCAGGCCCCGGGCCGGGTTTGAACCCTCCAGCCCCAGTGTATGTGGCCAGCACCCTAACTGCTGAGCTACAGGTGCCGAGACCCAGCTGTAATTCTTTTATTTATTTATTTATTTGCAATTTTGGCCGGGGCCCAGCTTGAACCCACCACCCCCTGTATATGGGGCCGGTACCCTACTCCTTGAGCCACAGGAGCCGCACACTAACTCTAATTCTTAATGAAATGGTGCAAATTTTGGAAAGGTTCCTCTGACACAGGAAAGGATAATAAAATTTTTAGGATGAGGATTGGGCTATATTTTACTCTGATTCCTCTGACCTCAATGGGCTTACTGCTGTTGTGTTCTGAAACCAGTAGGCCCAGAGCTGCTAACTAACTTGCTTCCTGCCTTCCTGTCTCTTTCTCCTCTTAGTCTACCAATTACATACAGCAATGGTGATCCAGAGATCAAACCAAGACCCCATCTGCCATCAAAAAGCAAATGAGCAACCACACCTTCTTACTAAGCAGCAACATCGCCAGGCCAAAAGCCATCTGCTCTAGAAGATGTGGCTAGCTAGGGATAAAATGTGATTTCTTCCTGGAAAGAATTGAGAGACTAGTTCCCTTTTCTGGGATGAAGGGAAGTGGGTAGGAGGACCCATGAAGGGAATGGAGAGGGTGAGATAAAGAGAGTGAAAGGCTATTCCATGCTGCTCCAGGCAGAGCTCCTGGGAGAACTTGGCCTTGGGGCATCCCCCCAAGCCCACAACTCGTACTACTATTACTACTTGCCTTTATTCAGCAATGATGGGGGAAAAAAAAAGCAATGATGGGTCTGTTAGGGGCTTCAAGTTTATGACTGTCACTGGAGTCATCCCCCAAGCCCAGTGCAATGCCTGCCTATGGCAGGCATTTAGCTATTAAATAGATAATGGGGGCAAGGAGGGAAAGAGCTTAGAGGAAAAGAGGGGCTGTAGCTGCAGGCACAGGACACCTGATCTGGGAAAGGAAGGGGACATCTCCCTTTCTAGTTATCAGCCTTTCCACCCAGCAGAGACAACCCAGAGGCTGCAAAGGCCCCAGGCATCCCCCTCACTATCCCAAAGTGGGAGGGCACAGGGCTGAGAGTCCTCAGGTGTCAGGCTTCAGGAGAATACAAGCCCTGGGAATTCCTTTCTTTCCCCATGATGAGAAAGGCTGCCTCAGTCACCTCAAACACAACCTCAGTCTGAGGGATCACTGGGTCACTTCATTATAGTCCATTCAGCATCACCTTTGGTCAGCCTGAAGGAGTCCTGTCTCAGTGCAACCCCAGGGACATTTCCTAATGGGAGCACCTGGGGAAGGCAACGAGGGGGTCAGTCTTTCAGAACAGAAAAGGAGGCTGGACGTGTTGGCTCACACCCATAATCTTAGCACTCTAGGAGGCTGAGAGGAGAGGATCCCTTAAGTCAGGAGTTCAAGAACTGCCTGAGCAAGAGCAAGATTTCTCTGGCTCAGTACCTGTAGCACAATGGATGTGGCGCTAGCCACATACACCTAGGGTGGCAGGTTCAAACCCTGGCCCAGGCCAGCTAAACAACTGCAACCAAAAAATAGCCGGGCGTTGTGGCAGGTGCCTGTAGCCCCAGCTACTTGAGAAGCTGAGGCAAGAGAATTGCTTAAGCCCAAGAGTTTGAGGTTGCTGTGAGCTGTGATGCCACAGCACTCTGGTGAGGGCGACATAATAACACCCTGTCCAAAAAAAAAAAAAAGGGCGCTCCTGTGGCTCAAAGGTGTAGGGCACCAGCCACATACACCAAGGCTGGCAGGTTTGAGCCCAGCCCAGGCCCAGGCCCTGCTAAAACAACAATGACAACTGCAAACCAAAATATAATTGGGTGTTGTGGTGGGTGCCTGTAGTTCTAGCTACTGAGGCTGAGGCAAGAGAACTGCTTAAGCCCAGGAGTTTGAGGTTGCTGTGAGCTGTGTTGCCATAGCACTCCTACCAAGGGGGGATGACATAGTGAGACTGTCTCAAAAAAAAAGGGCTGTGGCCATGTGTAGCCAGCCTATTTGCTATAGGAACTGAGCCTGATGAGTGCTTAGAGACAAAGGTGTAAAGAAGTTCATCATTCAGAACTTAGTGGAGGCTGTAGCTATCAGGGCATTTCCCAAGTGTCTTTGATGCCTACATGCTTCCCAAGTTCTTTTTTTTTTTTAGAGACAGAGTCTCATTTTATCGCCCATGGTAGAATGCCGTGGTGGTGGTGTCACAGCTCACAGCAACCTCCAGCTCCTGGTCTTAGGCGATTCTCTTGCCTCAGCCTCCGGAGTAGCTGGGACTACAGGCACCTGACACAATACCCAGCTATTTTTTTGTTGCAGTTTGGCTGAGGTCGGGTTTGAACCCACCACCCTCAGTATATGGGGCCAGCGCCCTACTCACTGAGCCACAGGTGCCGCCCCAGAGTCTCACTTTATTGCCCTTGGTAGAGTGCCATGGGGTCACAGCTTGAAGCAACCTCCAACTCCTGGGCTTAGGCCATTCTCTTGCCTCAGCCTCCTGAGTGGCTGGGACTACAGGTGCCTGCCAGAATACCTGGCTATTTTTTTGTTGCAGTCTGGCCAGTGCCGGGTTCAAACTCGCCACCCTTGGTATATGTGGCCGGCATCCTACCCACTGAGCCACAGGTACTGAACATGCCTCCCAAGTTCTATGTGAAGCTACATTACTGTGAGAGTCGTGCCATTCACAGCAAGGTGGTCAGGAATCATTCTTGAGAAGGCTGCCAGGACCAAACACCCTATCCTGATTTAGACCTGTGGGTGCTGCCCGACCACCTCCACCAAAACCCTGGATGCCAGGGTACTCTACCAAGGGTGACAAAGTAAGACACTGTCTCAGAAAAAAAAAAAAAAGGAGAGAAGAGGAAAAGAGTAGAATAAGGAGTTTGATCTGTAACTGACTGAACAGTTAATTGAGATAACTCACACTACCTTCAAACCAGTTCCAGCAGATTGTTTGGAATACTGTTAAGTATAGTTTATTGGATGCAATATAAATTAAAGCTTTACATTTAGTGACCTACACAAACAGCCCTGCCTGGCCTCCCTAGACCTCGTGCTCTTGCCATCACCACCGTGGCCTCAGGGTGACAGACCTTCCTTTCCCTTGTTCTCCAGCCAGCTGAATTCCGTCACCATTTCCTCCTCTCTACCCACTCTAATTCAATTCAACTTTCCCTGCCTACCTCTGTTCTTATCTCCACCTATCTGAATGATAAAGACCCAACTACCTTTAATGAACAACCCTTCCTGTTCCACTAAAATACAGAAACCAGTTCTAAGGGGAAGGTGTTATCTGGGGCTGACCTCCACCTGAGTGACAGGAAAGTGAGGGGTCCAGACCAGTCCCTGCTGATGAGACTGTCAAAGTCCAGGAATGCACCCTGGTGCTGAGCTGGGGCTGGAACCGAGCCCAGCGGTGTTGGATGGACACTGGCAGTTCCATCTCCTGTGGGCTTTCAGAACAAAGCACCTGGGCACACTGTTTGACCTGCCTTTGTCCAATCACATGGGCTCAGAGACCCTTCTTTAATAAACACCTTTTAAAATTACTCTGTCTTTGGTTCTGTTTTTCCTGTATAGCTCCAAGGGGTGCCAGTGGCTCCCTCCTCTCCTACTTTGGCTATGAAGAGAACAGTAAAACTATTTTATAGAATAGAGAAGCTTTAGCTGGAGAACAGCTCTGTCTTCCTTAGAACCAGGGACAGTCATTAACCAGGAAGGACAGAGGGCCAAAGGGCCTTGGCCAATATTACTATCAGACAACAAGGGACAAGTTACCAGAGAGGAGCTGGCAATCACCATCACTTTGCCACATAACCAAAGCAGATAGGCACAGGAAGCATCTATGGTCCCCTAAATGGCCTTGGAGACAGCAGTGGGTGTCCCCAAAGTCACTTTCTCCTCACTAGTGGAAAATGTGAAAAGGATCGATGTTTTAAAAGCCAGATAAAACATATGAGGAGAGCCAGGCCCAATAGAGCAGGAAAACCAAGGTGCTCAGGAGAGAAAGGCCAAGGGGCTACTCCAGGAACTCTAAGGCACTTCAACAAAATGTCAGGTCAAATTTCCCTCAAGAAAGAACAAGGGTAGGATTTGATGCTCACTCTTGGAAGAACCTGGGGAAATCAGAGGATGCAAGCATGTGTGTGGTATTTGCATGCATGCACATGCTGTGATGTTAACTTCAGCAAGCTTCCTGTGCTTGCTGGGGAGTTAGGGTATAACAAGGCAGGGCTTTTCCTTTGACAAAGCCACTACAGTCCTTCCTTGATCAGCATGGAGTTGTGGGAGATACAGACCAGGCTTGCAGGTGCCTATAGTATGGGGACAGAAGGCAGGTCACGGTGGGTGAGGGACCAGTGGGCGGGGCACTGATGTATTTCCCCGGCAGTCCACGTATTCATAGCTCTGGAAGACCAGCTGCTCTGAATGGCTCAGGTAGGAACAGGTCAAGGTGCCCCTGGAGAGGAAGCAGGCATTGTTGCCATGTTTGGGAGAAAGAGGAAATTTCTGGCCCTGTTCTGCTGTCTGGGGAGGGTTGGCTCCCTCAGATCTTCCTCTCCTTTCCCTCTGCTCCCCACTCAGCCAAGGTATCTGGGACAGCTGCCCCATCTGTGTCCCAGCAACTTCTAGACAGCCTTATGGCTGTTATCCAATAACTTATAAGCAAGATAAGACCTAGAAAAGAGGCTGTACTAGCTATTCCCAAGGGCCAACAAAAATTCATGGGGTCAGCTTGGGTGACTTTTTTTCCCCCCTTGAGTGGAGCTGAGGTAAGACTGAAGGCAGAAGGGACATCAGAGCTCCAAGCCCTACTTACTGGATATGCAGAAGTACATGGTGGACTTTGATTTTCAGCCAGGTACAGATTTTGCTGAGAAAGAGAGAGAGAAAGAGAACACAGGATCAGATTCACATTGAGCAGCCTGTCATAAGTTCAGAGGATGATAGCTGAAGGTCTCCCTTTGTCCCCTTGCCCTTTTCCTTTTATTAGGGGCCCCCAAGATGCCACTCCCACCCCTTCACCCCCCCCCAAGGTGAGCATAGCCACCCTGCTGCAATATCACTCTAACCCCCACTTGCTTGGCCCAGGCACATGCTGGCCCCTCCCTTAGCAGAAAAAGACATTCATCTTTCTCAGAGATTCAGACTGAAGAGTCCAAGGTCACATACTGTAAAGATTAACCAAATTCCAGTTTGTTTTTCATTCCAATCTAGGATCAAACAGACTAAGCCTGGGGATCCAGAACCTTTGCGTACTGCCATTTTGGCCACCAGAGGTCAGGCCAGATACCAGCTACAGAATTTGCTAAGAAATCAGGCTACCTGGTGGTTATTAACTGGGTTTCCAAGATGGGAAAGAGGCTAAGGGGAGAAGAGATCAAGGGGTACTCACTATGTGTTTTCATCCCATATCCTGTTGGCTACTGCATAAAATATCTGTCAACCAAATCGGCACAGGGTTAGCCCCAATTCCAGCTGCCCCCTTCCCACAACACACCCAAACACCTGTGGGCAGGGGAAAGGGGAGTTACCTGTTCACTGGTCAATGGGCCGATGTGTAGGTGAAGGCTTTTGGAAACTTGCCCCACCACAAGGGACAGGTGTAGAACCTCGATGGTTAGCTGGGTCACCATGATGGGGTAGTAGTTGCTATTGGAGATGTTCAAGATATTCTGGGGATGAAGACAAGGAAAGTGAGAGGTGAGAGTGGCCCATCCTCAGGGGAAGGGAGATGCCAAACGGTTGCAGAAACTTGGTTCTTGGGCCTGAGTCCCACCCTACTATGAGGGTCCTCCAGTGCAGAGCATCAGTACTAGGAGCCCCTTGGAAGGGATCTTCTTCTTTTTTTTTTTTTTTTTGAGACAGAGTCTCAAGCTGTCACCCAGGGTAGAGTGCTGTGGCGCCACAGCAGCCTCAAACACCTGGGCCCAACAATTCTCTTGCCTCAGCCTCTCAAGTAGCTGGGACTATAGGTGCCAGCTACAATGTCCAGCTATTTTTTGGCCCGGGCTGGATTTGAACCTGCCAGCTCCAGTGTATGTGGCTGGTGCTCCTAGCTACCTGAGCTACAAAAGGCTTCGAGCCTTTTGTTTTTTTAGAGACAGAGTCTAACTTTGTCATCCTTGGTAGAGTGCCGTGACGTCACAGCTCACAGCAATCTCCAGCTCTTGGGCTTAGGCGATTTTCTTGCCTTAGTCTCCTAAGTAGCTGGGACTACAGGCGCCCACCACAACGCCTGGCTATTTTTTTTTTTTTTTTTTGTAGAGACAGAGTCTCACTTTATTGCCCTCGGTAGAGTGCCGTGGTGTCACCGTGGCGTCACACAGCTCACAGCAACCTCCAGCTCTTGGGCTTAGGCGATTCTCTTGCCTCAGCCTTCCGAGTACCTGGAACTACAGGCACCCGCCACAGCACCCGGCTATTTTTTTGTTTTTCAGTTCAGCCAAGGCTGGGCTTGAACTCACCACCTTCGGTGTATGGGGCCAGCACCCTACTCGCTGAGCCACAGGTGCCACCCCTGGCTATTTTTTGTTGCAGTTTGGCCAGGGCCGGGTTTAAACCCGTCACCCTTGTCACCCTTGGTATATGGGGCTGGTACCCTACTCACTGAGCCACAGGTACCGGCCCCCTCGGAGGGGATCTTAACAGTGAGGAGTCACCTTTTAGAAGTTTAAGCTGGCTCAGATCTGAGTCCATCCTGCATAGCTTCTCTTCATTCAGTCCTGCCCATCCCAAGTGTCTCAGGCACTGCCACCCCTACTCTACCCTAAGAATTCTTCTTATTATTATTATTTTTAATATCACAGGAGGAAGACTTCAACCTAAGAATTGTTTATCTGGCCCCTTACTGTGTCCCAGTCCTCACAATATGCAACCCAAGTTTGCAATACTGGACAAGGCCTACAGAGAAAGAAGTATGGCCAGGAATGCAGGGTCAGAGGTCAGGGGCACCCACCTACCGTTATATTAAGGTGGATGTCATCCTCATCAAAGGCCACTGTGGAGGAGTTGAGGCCGGAAGGCTGCACGGTGATGGACCGGGGAAACAGGAAAAAGACGACAGATGAGGAGGTCATCAGGCAGATGAGCACAGCCAGGAATACAAAGAGCTTCCTGTGGGGAAGGAGGACTCATGATGAAGGAGTGGAGGAGTCTGAAGGAAACTTGGGCAGGGGGTTCACACACCTCTCCATACACAAGGCTCTACCCTTCATGCCATCCCCCACAACTGCACATTAAGCTCTCCAGAAATGGCCCAGAGTGGGTGGGAGCACAAGACTGGGAAGCAGGTAGCCTGGCTTCCATCCCAGCTCCTTGTTCCCATTGACTCAACACTGAGTAGCTTACCTCCCTAAGCCTCAGTTTCCTTGTCTGTAAAATGAGATACTTGTACCAACCTCAAAGGATGTATTATGGGCTAATGCATGAAAAACAATAATTGTAGGTCCTGGAACATAGCAAAAGCTCAATGAATACTAGCTATTATCCCTAGAAAAAATAAGTCCATGGTTTGAGAGTTGTGAATTTTAACCTTAATATTCAGAACAGGACCATATCCATCTATTGTTAGTGTCTTCCAAGGGGCATGATTCTGGGGAAGAACTAATGGAAAAATCAGGGGGCATCAAAATGGGGTTATCCCACATGGTGATAGCTTGTGGAGCTGGAGGAAAAGAGGGGCTTACGTGTGCCTGGGCTTCAGTCTCTGGTCCCCATAGGGTATGAGAGCCACTAGCTGCTTCTCCAGCTCTAGAAAGAGAGACAATGAGAAAGAGGACCAAAAAACATCCATGACAGATAACTTCCTATGCCAGCCTCCCAGAAGTACCCCCCACCCATAAGGCAATTTTGGAAGCATGGTGCCCTGTCTTGCAGCTGGACTGGGAACCCTGGGCAGGTGCTGCTAAAGCTGGGAGCTCAGCTTTGACATCTCTAGCACATTGACTGTCATACTAGGAAAAAAATTGTTTTTCCTTTGGGCCATGGTTGTATGTGACTCATGACATAATTATTGAATTTGTTTCTGAAAACTTGTCATTCCACAAGTATTTAGTTATTTCTGGAGTGGACCTTGGGTGGTCCTGGATGATGACCTCTGAATCCTAATGCTTAAGTATGTGCAACAACGTCATGTCACTGCATACTGTCCTATGATTTCCTTCAAAGAGCCACCAGGCAAATGTTGAGGGCAAAATGAGAGATCAGAAGTTGTGGTAATCAGAGAAAAGTTCTGCATGTGTGACAGGCATGGGGATGCTGACTGGAGCAGATCCACAGGAGGTGGGGGAGATGTGCTTATTGACAGTGAAAAAAATGAGTAGAGGTTTCACAGTATCATGAGGCCCTGGGTTCAAAACTAGCATGAGTTAAATACAACTCATATGGTAGTTAATGTGCTAAAATGGAAATGAGATTTCTATTAACAGGTAAGAAGAATCTCTGAAAGTCATCAGCAAATCAGAGACCCCCGATTTCTTTGGTGATATAATTTGTAACTTCCTGAACTGAATTAAAGTGTTCAGGAAGTGTTGTTTCCCTAGTGTTGCTCAGAACACAGTGGCTAGAAACCTCCTTCCCAACAAGGGCTTGGGGAATACAACTAGAACAGGAGGGTGGTGCTCTGTAGGGACCCTGGGGATAGTTAGCATCTCCCTGGGTTGGGAAACCAAGCCCAAGATGGGAAAACAAGAACTAGGAGCAGATCTGATCCCATTCAAGGTGACTGAGAGGGGCTGTCTAAGAGCTTTCCTTGGATTCTAGGCTATTTCCAGAGCTTTGGGCAACTCACCTTGGGGAATTTCACCACTGCCTTGGCAGGTAGGACAAATCACAAAGCTGGTACCAGCAGCCCCTTCACAAGGCACACAGGAACAAAGAGAGTTGCTGCTACCCATACTAGAGTAGCTTGCAGCCTTGCTGCCAATGGCTGAGTCACCAGACAGAATCAACTTGTTTTCATCCTTCCACTGAAAGCTCAGCTGAGAGAATATCTCACCCATCATTCATGTGGGATTTTTCACTGATGAGAAAAGAACAATATTCAATGTTAAGCTTGTAATTTTAAGTTCTCAAGATTGGCAAGGAATTCCACCACAATTTAAGCAAGCTGAAGCCTAAGGAAGATTGGGTATGAAAAATTAAGTTATGCATTTCAGACTCGGTGCCCGTGACTCAACGGGTTAAGGCACCAGCCACGTACACCTGAGGTGGCGGTTTCGAATCCAGCCCAGGCCCCGCCAAACAACAATGGTGGCTGCAACCAAAAAATGGCCCTGCGCGGGTGCCTGTAGTCCCAGCTACTTGGGAGACAGAGGCAGCAGATTCGCTTGAGCCCAGGAATCCTAGCCTGTAATCCTAGCACTCTGGGAGGCCGAGAAGGGTAGATTGCCTGAGCTCACAGGTTTGAGACCAGCCTCAGCCACAGCGAGACCTCTTTTCTAAAAATAGCTGGGCGTTGAGGTAGACGCCTATAGCCCCAGCTGCGTGGGAGGCTGAGGCAAGAAAATCGCTCGAGCCCAAGAGTTTGAGGTTGCTGTGGGCTATATGACGCTACGGCACTCTACTGAGGGTGACGAAGGAATTGGAGGTTGCTGTGATGCCACGGCAATCTATCCAGGGTTACAGCTTGAGGCTCTGTCTCAAAAAAAAAAAAAAAAAAAAAGTTATGCATTTCAACTCCTTTCATTATCATAAAGATCAATCTGGGCTTGGTGCCTGTGGCTCAAGCGGCTCACCAGCCACATACACCTGAGCTGGTGGGTTCGAATCCAGCCCAGGCCCGCCAAACAACAATGACGGCTGCAACCAAAAAATAGCGGGGCGTTGTGGCGGGCGCCTGTAGTCCCAGCTACTGGGGAGGCGGAGGCAACAGAATCGCTTGAGCCCAGGAGTTGGAGGTTGCTGTGAGATGTGATGCCACAGCACTCTACCCAGGGTGATAGCTCTGTCTCAAAAACAAAACAACAACAACAAAAAGATCAATCTGCCTGACAAAAGGAAAACAAAAGAAAAGCAGAAGATATTGCCAGCATGGGGCACCACACTTGTAATCCTAGCAATCTGGGAGGCTGAGGTGGGAGGATCACTTGAGCTCAGGTGTATAAGAGCAGCCTGAGTAAGAATGACACCCCATCTCTACTAAAAATTAGCTGAGCATGGTGGCATGCATCAGTAGTCCCAGCTACTTGGGAGGCTGAGGTAGGAGGATCACTTGAACCCAAGAGTTTGAAGTTGCAGTAAGCTGAGTCCACTGCATTCTAGTCAGGGTGACAGAGGAAGGCTGTCTCAAAAAAACAAAACAAGGACTGCGCCTGTGGCTCAGTGAGTAGGGCGCTGGTCCCATATACCGAGGGTGGGGGTTCAAACCCAGCCCTGGCCAAAGTGCAACAAAAAATAGCCGGGCATGGGTGACACCTGTGGCTCAAAGGAGTAGGGCGCGGGCCCCATATGCCGGAGGTGTCGGTTTCAAACCCAGCCCCAGCCAAAAACTGCAAAAAAAAAAAAAAAAAAAAAAAAAAAATAGCCGGGTGTTGTGGCTGGTGCCTGTAGTCCCAGCTACTTGGGAGGCAGAGGCAAGAGAATCCCCTAAGCCCAGGAGTTGGAGGTTACTGTGAGCTGTGATGCCACAGCACTCTACTGAGGGAAATAAAGTGAGACTCTGTCTCTTAAAAATAAATAAATAAATAAATAAATAAAAATAAAACAAAAAGCAGAAGTTATTTCCCTTTAAGGAACTTCCATAAGTGAATGGCAGAGCATTTATTTTTTCCTGGGGAAGTTGCTGAGTTGTCATTAAATTCAAGAGAAGGAAGTTGAAAAAGGCAGAGATTCCTAGGAAGAGGAGGCAAGACTGGCCACAGGTGTGGTTAAGAATCCTATCTCGGCTCGGCGCCTGTGGCTCAACAGGTTAAGGCGCCAGCCACGTACACCTAAGCTGGCAGGTTCGTATCCAGCCCAGGCCGGCCAAACAACAATGACGGCTGCAACCAAAAAATGGCTGGGCATTGAGGCGGGAGCCTGTAGTCCCAGCTACTTGGGAGGCAGAAGCAGGAGACTCTCTTGAGCCCAGGAATTGGAGGTTGCTGTGAGCTGTGATGCCATAACACTCTATCCAGGGCGACAGATTGAGGCTCTGTCTCAAAAAAAAAAAAAAAAAAGAACACACTTATTGTGCTTTGAACTTCTCTAAAAATAATTTAATCAATTTTTTTTTTTTTTTTTTTTTTCAGTTTTTGGCAAGGGCTGGGTTTGAACCCGCCACCTCTGGCATATGGGGCCGGCGCCCTACTCCTTTGAGCCACAGGCGCCGCCCAGTGTTCTTTAAAATTTTTCGTGGCACAACTAGGATCCTTAGCACTGATTTAGGCCGGCTCACACCTGTAATCCTAGCACTCTGGAAGCCTGAGGCGGGTGGGTTGCCTGAGCTCACAGGTTCCAGAACAGCCTGAACCAGAGTGAGACCTCATCTCTAAAAAATAGCCAGGGGGCTTGACGACTGTGGCTCAAGGGGCTAAGGTGCCAGCCACATACACCTGAGCTGGTGGGCTTGAATCCAGCCCTGGCCTGCCAAACAACAATGATGGCTGCAACCGAAAAATAGTCACAGCTACTCCGGAGGCTGAGACAAGAAAATCGCCTAAGCCCAAAAGCTGGAGGTTGCTGTGAGCTATGTGATGCCAGGGCACTCTACTGAGGGTGACATAGTGACACTCTGTCTCTACAAAAAAAAAACAAGAAAGAAAATTGAAAATTAGAGAAACTGGCTCGGCGCCTATGGCTCAAGCGGCTAAGGTGCCAGCCACAAACACCTGAACTGGCAGTTTCGAATCCAGCCTGGGCCCACCAAACAGCAATGACAACCAAAAAATAGCCAGGTGTTGTGGTGGGCACCTGTAGTCCCAGCTACTTGGGAGGCGGAGGCAGGAGACTCGCTTGAGCCCAGGAATTGGAGGTTGCTGTGAGCTGTAATGCCATAGTACTCTATCCAGGGTGAGAGCTTGAGGCTCTGTCTCAAAAAAAATAGCCAGGGCTCGATACCTGTAGCTCAAGTGGCTAAGGCACCAGCCACATACACCAGAGCTGGTAGGTTCGAATCCAGACTGGGCCCACCAAACAATAATGACAACTACAACCAAAAAATAGCCAGGCGTTGTGGTGGGCGCCTGTAGTCCCAGCTACCTGGAAGGCTGAGGCAAGAGAATCGCTTAAGCCCGAGAGTTGGAGGTTGCTCTGAGCTATGGTGCCATAACACTCTACTGAGGATTACAAAGTGAGAATCTGTTCTCCGAAAAGAAAAGAAAAATCACTGATTTAGAGTGTCTTAAAGTGTGGTTGTATCATGGAAACATCAGTACTTAACCCTAGGATGTAGACATTGGGGATACTTAACAATTGGTCAGAAGGTCTCCCAGTGCTTTTTATTTATTTATTTATTTTGAGTTTTATATATTTTTTGTACCCACCCTCCTCCTTCAGCCCCAACCCAGAGAGCATGCAACAACTCCAGCAGTTTTTAAATAGGGTGGTTGCGCTGGAGAGGTTGGCGTTCCGGAAATAGCTGTGGGGGCAAGCTTGAGTAGTCAGGTGGTTTCGGGAGGTGCAGGGAAAGGCTCAAAAGATTGGGACAAGGCTTGGCACCTGTGGCTCAACGGGCTAAGGCTCCAGCCACGTACAACTGAGCTGGCAGGTTTGAATCCAGCCCGGGCCCGCCAAGCAACAAAGACGGCTGCAACCAAAAAAAAAAAAAAATGGCCAGGAGTTGTGGCGGGCACCTGTAGACCCAGCTGCTTGGGAGGCGAAGGCAGGAGACTCGCTTGAGCTCAGGAATTGGAGGTTGCTGTGAGCTGTGATGCCACAGCATTCTATCCAGGGTCACAGCTTGAGGCTCTGTCTCAAAAAAAAAAAAAAAGAGATTGGGACAAGGAAGAACCCATGTTTTGACTCACAGGCAAAACCTCAGAAGTCTTTGGTTCAAAATGTTGTATATTTATTTATTTTTGAGAGTCTCACTCTGGGTAGAGTGCTGTGGCATCATAGCTCACAGCAACCTCAAACTCTTGGGCTCAAGTGATCCTCTTGCCTCAGCCTCCCGAGTAGATGGGACTACGGGCACCTGCCACAATACATGGCTACTTTTTATTTTATTTTATTTGTTTATTTTTAATTTTTATTAAATCATAATTGTGTACACCTGGCTAATTTTTAGAGCCAGGGTCTCAACTCTTGCTAAGATTGGTCTTTTTTTTTTTTTGAGACAGAGCCTCAAGCTGTCACCCTGGATAGAGTGCTGTGGCATCACAACTCACAGCAACCTCCAATTCTTGTGCTCAAGCGAGTCTCTTGTCTCTGCCTCCCAAGTAGCTGGGACTACAGGCGCCCGCCACAATGCCTGGCCATTTTTTGGTTGCAGCCATCATTGTTGTTTGGCAGGCCCGGGCTGGATTTGAACCCGCCAGCTCAGGTATACGTGACTGGTGCCTTAGCCCATTGAGCCACAGGCGCCGAGCCGATACTGGTCTTGAACTCCTGAGTTCAAGTGATCTTCCAGCCTCGGCCTCCCAGTGCTAGGATAACAGGCGTGAGCCACAGCACCACCTCAAATGCTTTTTCAATTATCAACTCCTCCTTCAGACTTTCCTCTGCACCACCCACAGCTCCAAGCCATGAAGCAAGTCACAAGTTGTAAATAACTTCTCACAGCAAGGTCAAATTTGATGGGGTCTGGGAGTGATTGGCTAATGGTTTGCCCCAGGTAACCAGAAATTTTAAGCCAGTCTCCACGAACAAGTGAGTTTAAGTGGGGCCCCTCCGGGTTTGTTGCGATTGCTGCTGTCTCTGTTCAAATTCTCTATTTCTAAACCCCCAAAGGCAGCTGAAGTTGGTAGAGGGACCAATAGAGCAGAAGACACCAGCCAAGGCTGGGTGGCAGGATATTCGGTTTCTGTCAGATTAGTGTGATTAAATGCTACTATCATTAAGACAGGAAACTCTGTATCCATGTAACTTTCCCCCAATATTATTATATAAAAAAACAAACTTAAATAGAAGAAAGGAAATACAGAAATGCACTTTAGTGCACACAAGAAGTCAGAGGCTGAACTGTTTCCTTCCCTGGAGTCATCCGCAAGCCAGGTTGTGAGTCTGGCCCAGGAGAGCTTTGGTCTTGAACTCCTGAGCTCAAGTGATCCTCCAGCCTCGGCCTCCCAGTGCTAGGATAACAGTCTGAAGGGGTAGTTGATAATTGAAAAAGCATTTGAGGTGATGCTGTGGCTCACGCCTTTTGGGCTTTCTAGTCCACCCCGTTTTCTAAAATGGACATGATCCCACATTACACCATTTCATCTCAAGAATGTTGTTCATTTCTCCTCCCCAGAGCACAGTACCCCAGATAGCAACTATTCCAAGTTCTAGTTGCCATATGTCCTCTTGGGAGGCCATATGTCAGACTCAGGCAGAAATACAGTTTTAATATCCCATTTGCAGAGAAAAAAAAATACCCCACTTGTGTCCTCCACATGCTCTTTGCCCTACCCAGCTGGAGGATCACATTCCTTTTTATAAATAGTATCAAAAAGAAATCACTTTGGGGGCAGAGAGCAGCAGTAAAGCAGAAGTCAGGGACCTGTAGGTGATGACCAGTGCAGCAGACAGGCTCCTCTTTGTCCCTTGTTGATCAATGATGAATAGGCCTCCAGCTCCCTGGGTCTAACGCTAGAGAAAGAAGGAGGCGGTGTCCAGAGAAAGTTCCTTTCGAAAGTTCCTGACGGTCTCATGCTGTTGCCTTTTGCACTCTTCCCCACAAGTCACTAAGTCCAGTTGTGAATCTTTAGCAAGTTATAGCCTCTTACACATTTGTGGGCTCCGGCGAGTGTTTCAAGACACTTCTCAATGGCCTGTCAGTTAGAGGACCTCAGGTCTAGTTCTGTCTCAGACACCAGGCAGCCATGTACACCTGGGGGAGGGGTTAACTTTATGATCTAGGCTTTGATTTCCTCATCTGCAAGATGAGGTTGTTGGGCACAGATCAAGTCACCAAATGGAGGTCTCTGGACCATATACTTCCTGAAAACATGTGTAGACTCACTCTCCCTGGGCTTGAGTGCCATGACATCATCATAGCTCACAGCAAACTCTTGGGATACAGCTGTCCTCCTGCCTCAGCCTCCCGAGTGGCTGGGATTAAAGGTGCCCACCACAATGCCCAGCTTATTTTTCTATTTTTCTTTTTTTTTTTTTTGAGACAGAGCCTCAAGCTGTCACCCTGGATAGAGTGCCGTGGCATCACAGTTCACAGCAATCTCCAATTCCTGGGCTCAAGCGAGTCTCCTGCCTCCGCCTCCCAAGTAGCTGGGACTACAGGTGCCCACCACAACACCCGGCCATGTTTTGGTTGCAGCTGTCTTTGTTGTTTGGCGGGCCCGGGCTGGACTTTAACCCGCTAGCTCAGGTGTACGTGGCTGGCACCTTAGCCCATTGAGCCCCCGGCGCCGAGCCTTCTTCTTCTTCTTTTTTTTTTTTTGACATCTAAATGATTTTTTACTACATTTATTATAATCTATATACATTTTAATAACAAATAGGTAGCCCATATCTAGCTTAGTTACAGACTTGTTTACTGCACTCATGAATTCACAGACTTCTCAAAACAATTATCACTTTGTTTTTTAATTTTTGGGGATTCATAAGAACAGCCCATTCTTTGCAGTTGTTTCTGTGTGGTAGGTGGCCATCTTTTTTCAATTAAATAACCCACTGGGCCCCTCTAGGCCTTTGTGCTTGCAACCCCTGGACTGAACTCTATGGTCCTGTTCAGCATTAACATCTATGATTCTGTGACACTCTGTAAATAAATGAATTGAGTGCTGAGATAGGCAGATGACACATAGGTTTCCTTTCTGGAGTCCCTTTTGTCAGGTCCCTTGGAAGGTTAACACTCATGCCCATCAGTGGCAGTAAAAACAAGCATCTAGCACCCCGGTTTAGTTGCTCCCTGATCTTTAGATAACCCCAGTCCCTGGGGTTTCTTCTCTAAGCCCAAGCCTTTAGTATTACCCAGGTCATGTGCTTGCTGGTCCTGTGACCTGGGGAGGCAATTGTCACCAGGATAGATGAAATCTTTAAACTTTAAACGTTATTAAAATAGATGATCCTGATGGCATATGAGAACATTAGGAGAGAAATAATCTAGACAACTGGATTTTGTTGTTATTGTTGTTGTTAGATTTTTTGCTTTTCAGGGCGAGGCTCAAATCCACTGGCCCTGATATTCGGGGCCAGGGCAGTAACCACTAATTAGCAGCCAGCTAACTGGAAGCTTTGTTCCCAGAACAACAAGATGATTTAAAATTGTCTTTAAAAAGTAAAGAAAAAATAGATCTGTCCTTAAATACCCCTCACAGTTTGTATATCAGTATGCTGTGTGTGCTATGGGTGACCTTATGGTATACAATTCTGGTTTTGATCTTGGGAAAGAACAAATTGATTATCAAGGTCTGGGGTAAGGTAATTTTGAAATCTTTCCTCCCCCTTTTTTGGAAGGCAATGAAATCAGTTAGAATAAGTAGCAGATGGTGTCATTTTATGAAGATTTACCCCTGTCTTGATCCCTTATTCATTCATTCATCCATTTATTTAGTCGATGTTTACTTAGCGCTTACTGATAGGTGAGACAGTTAAGATTCCTGTTAGGATTACTTAGGGCTTGGGTGGCGCCATGGCTCAGTGGGTAGGGTGCTGGCTCCATATACCGAGGGTGGCAGGTTCAAACCCGACCCCGCCCAAACTGTAACAATAGCAACAACAGCAAAAAATAGCTGGGCATTGTGGCGGGTGCCTGTAGTCAAAAAAAAAAAAAAAAGAAAAAGAAAAGATTACTCAGGGCATTTAGGGTGGTAGGGGAAGGCAGACAAGTAAAGAATAGCCTGTGGACATCTGCTCACGTTTCCTAGACAACATGATTTGTTGGGGCTTTTTTCCCCCTTTAAGATGTATAAAGCACTTTGGTAGTTGAACAGTTGGTTGACCGATGTCAAACAAGAATGATGACATGAGATTTTGTAGTTTTTATGATTTGTGATTACAAGGGATCTGGGTAGTTCCCACAGAAGTAGCAGTGGTGTTTGTCTTGAAGGGAGTCTACATTCTCAGTAGGCAGAGGCTTGGAGGAGATTTATTCCAGTTTCAAGGCAGAACACAGCCAGATGGGGAAGAATGAGATGGCAAGAAAGTATGTGGAGAGCAAGGCTTTTCCTGTGGAGCTGGTTGAACTGTATGTCTGTCTCCCAGTGACCCTGAAGACTGTGCCAGGATGTGAGTTCAGAGAGTGTCATTGCTCAGGGATGCCACTCAGGTGCTATGGACCTGCCTAAGAAAGGGCTGCAGGAGGCTTAGGGAGAGTCACTCTGAAAACTTTTTCCTTTTTTATTTTTTTGATTTTTATTTATTTATTTTTTTGAGACAGAGCCTCAAGCTGTCACCCTGGATAGAGTGCCATGGCATCACAGCTCACAGCAACCTCCAATTCCTGGGCTCAAGCGAGTCTCCTGCCTCCGCTTCCCAAGTAGCTGGGACCACAGGCGCCCGCCACAACGCCCGGCCATCTTTTGGTTGCAGCTGTCATTGTTGTTTGACGGGTCTGGGCTGGATTCGAACCCGTCAGCTCAGGTGTACATGGCTGGTGCCTTAGCCCGTTGAGCCACAGGCGCCGAGTCAACTTTTTCCTTTTTATTGTCACTCTGTTGCCCAGTCTAGAGTGCCTTAGCATCAGCCCAGTTCAGCAATCTCAAGATTTAGTTTCAAGCAATCCTCCTGCCTCAGACTCCCTTGTAACTGAGACTACAGGTGCCCACCATCACACCCAGCTAATTTTTCTATTTTTAGTGGAGACAGGGTCTCCCTCTTGCTCAGGCTGGTCTTCAATGCCTGACCTCAAGCAATCTGCCCACCGTGGCTTCCTAGAATGCTAGAATTACAGATATGAGCCACCGCACCCAGCCCACTCTGAAGACATTTTGATTTTTATAAAGTTTGTTTGGGATTGGGTATGAGTAGCTGGTATGTGTGAGATGACAGACTGAAACGTCTACTTATTACTTGCACCAGTTCATGGGCTGCACTTTATGTACTCGATGTTAGGTCTTTGGACTGTATTGATCACATTTATAAGAAATAATTTGGCTCGGAGCCTGTGGCTCAACGGGCTAAGGCGCCAGCCACATACACCTGAGCTGGTGGGTTCGAATCCACCCTGGGCCCAGCAAACAACAATGACGGCTGCAACCAAAAAACGGCCGGGTGTTGTGGCGGGCTCCTGTAGTCCCAGCTACTTGGGAGGCGGAGGCAAGAGACTCGCTTGAGCCCAGGAATTGGAGGTTGCTGTGAGCTGTGATGCCATGGCACTCTATCCAGGGTGACAGCTTGAGGCTCTGTCTCAAAACAAACAAACAAACAAACAAACAAA